>JAAAKQ030112544.1:0-14015 GCA_010016005.3 Zanna intricata
CCAGTGCCCACTTAGCTGTATGCTAGGTCAGGACGGCTAGCGTTCTGGCTTCGAGCCCGACACACCCTGCGAAGACCATGCAGGGCGTGCGTCAATGCATTCCTTCATCGTCGTTTAAGAAAAAAAAAAGATATTGGAAAACTATGATTCGCTTCCCTTTGTTTTATTAGAAACTTAAAAGACTTCTACTTTGAAGTAAATTACCCAAGTTACGTTGATCTCGTCTATAATTGCTCTTAATCACTGATCTGGACGGTTTTCTTTTTAGTTCGTTTAATAAGAATTTCTGTTTGCTTATATTGTAGTTTATTTTAACAATTTACTTGTTAAAATACAATTTATCAATCTAGCTTTATTATTCTATAAATTATAAAACAGATTTTGTTATCATATCATGGCTATTAGGTTTAGGTTTATACTCACGGGCTTTTTATTTGTATTCATAAAAAAACTTTTTTTTGTAGTTTTTAACTTTTGAAAACCTCTACTAGATTAATAACAAACGTTAATTGTTAAAGACGTAATCAAGATAAATGAATGATAAATAAACACGCCACTTTTAAATATACTATAAATTTATTCATGGTGTTGTTGAGTAACAAAAATCCTGATAGGTATTTTGTTGTTTATTTTTTCTTCTATTTTATCGGAGAATGGATTAGTCAAAGAGAACAGGGGCAGAGACATTTTAGTCCAAGATCCATTATCAGTGCAGAGCTATTCTGTATGTATACTGCGTTAATGAATTAATCCATTCAGAGACTTGTCACCCGTAAGCTTTATACAGTAGTGAACAGTATTATCCACCAGAATGCAGCACTGTTTATTATACAACTCCCCTCAAGCAGTAGCCCTACTCCCTCTATCCTTCAAAAGAGTGAGAAAAGCTTACGGTAATTAATAACAGAAAACACAGAGCGTTAGTTATTTGTAAAGTGTCAAAGGCGGCCTGTCTTGTTTTATTCGAATCTTTTTTTAACGCGTTTGCATTTTAATGTGTTCAAATGGACTTGTCAACCATAATCTTGTATGTGTGATTTAATTTTTTAATTAATTTTAAAATTAAATGATACATCATTCAATATTACATATATAAATTGAAATAAGAAACAAAAGAAATTATTATACAATTAAATATTACTTAATCCATATTTCACTTTTGTTCATTCAATTTAATAAATAATCTATTTCGAAAACCAGTTCAGCAGTATAACAATTTTTCCTATTCCAGGAAATTAGCCATTAAAAGAAATATATAAAAATTTGGTGTAGTTAATATGCTACAGGCTACCGTTTATAGTAGGACATATTCGAATGAATGTAATAATTTCTGGTGTTTGAAATTGAGTTCTTCCGATTCAATTTTTTAACCATCATTATTTGGTTATTCGTTTATTGTGTTTCTCCATCTCTTTCTACTTGGCACCATTCTTTCAATTTCAATATATTTTTGACATTCTAAACTATCTGTTCTGTTTATTTCTAGTCTTGGACATCTTTTATCGATTTTTATTCATGCATACTACAGAATTCTCATCGGCATCGTCTTTTGTTTAGAATATTCTGCCCAGATTTCTCTCTTCTTTTGTTTTGTAATATTTCATTTTATACTGTATTAAATCCACTTAATTTTGAAGATTCTTTTGTAAAACCACATTTAAAAAGCCTGTTTTCTTTGTTATTTTTTTAATTCCATATGGTCTGTGTTTTCTTGTTATAAAACACTAGAAGATGTCTTTTAAAATAACTTCGTGATTTGGATAGTATATTTAATATCAATAGATTATTTTAAAGTGGTGGTGAAGGAGATTTAATCGGTAAGCCAGGCACATATACGCACTTAAACATCTTGCGGAACCTGTTGCGAGTTCGACAATCTGTCCGTAAATAGGGTTCCTCCGACTCACCAAAAAAAAAATTATTTTATAGTGCAAAAATCTTTATTTTTACATTATGCCAGTTTTACAATACACATTTCTTCCATTTTATTACCAACGCTTGTACACTTTCTCTTTTATTATTATCTAACTTATCTTCATCCTTTTTTATATTATATTTCATTATATTATTAATATAATGAAATATAATAATTTTTTTGTATAATGAAATATGTATTTTTTTGTTTACCAAAATGAATCAAGTTACAAAGGTCGTAACTCAAGTTGTGTCGGTCGAAATATGATTTAAAATTATCGCATCATGGAAGATGAAAAGCAATGAAATGATTTTTTTACTCTTTACAAAGAAATAGAAATAACAAAAAGTCAAAATATTGTACAGGGTGAGTCATCAAAGGGTGAGTCAATCAAAAAGAATAAAAATATTATTTAAAATTTAATTTAAAAAATTAACAAAAGCATAATAAAGTAGTGTTTGAGTATTTTGAAAATTTTAATACAGTAAGATTAACTGTATGTTGTCATAAGAACTGTAAAAATTAGTCTCTGTTTTAAATCGTTCCTGTTGTTATTTTACTTCAAATCTTAAACAATGTATCCCACTCTACATTGTGGAATGCCTTTTCAAGATTTACAAAAACCATAGAGGGAGACTTATTTTTCTTCAACCTGTCATTTAAAATTTAGTTTGAAAGCTAAAATCTTCTTATGTCCGTCTGCTTTTTTGAACCAAAAAAAGGATTCATCTTGCACTCCCACCTTTTGTTCTGTTCTACAAAATATTCCAAGTAGTAATTTGTAAGAATGAGATATTAAACAAATTTTCTACAGTACCCGTTTTTAATTATCTTTCATTAATAAAAAAAAAATTAAAAAAATTTAAATACAGAGCAATTTGTATAGAATATTCGACGGTTTGGTACAAAATACAAAATGAGACTTTATAAACTTGTGAACTGGTTCGCGGTTAACCGCTGGATAACAGCAAGATGTTAGGCGCCTAAAGCGACGTCATATATTAAATCTGTAAGTTCTCGGAGATCAGCTAACATAGCTGCAGTAGATCGTCAGAATTCTTCATTTCGTTGCGCTTCCTACTTTTGTTGGTGTTTTATTTGTTTCACTGTTTCTTTATTTTATTACTTATTCTTTTTGTTATTGATAATATTATTATTTTTTCTTTTTGTATTTTCTTTGCTTTTCATGTTCTGAAATTTATTAATGTTCCTTGGACTCATCTTTGTATGTACTTAATGTTTATTATATAGTTATGTACACTGTATAAGATACGTATAGATATACAGTTTTTTTAGGGATTTCAATGGAAACCCCTCTATGCATATAAATATTATTTGCATTCAAATTTAGTTACGGTTCCGATAAATTGGAACCGATCGTAAATGAATCACTGCGGCAAAAAAAAAAAAAAAAGAAAAAAAAGGTAATTTTTATAATCTTTGAACGTTACATATAGTAAGTTCATTTTTTTTCAGTTTATAAAAGACTCATTAAATAAATAATTTCAGTGTTACCAGATTAATCCTAATGAAGAATACAAAAAAATATTACAAGTATATTACCAAACAACAATTGTATGTCTGCCTTTGTTTAAGTGTTCATGTGTGTAAACGAACAAACAAAAAATTGTAATTCCCTCTAAAAGTATTTGCATACCTGGAAATAAAAATTTCTTCATGATTATAACTACAACTGCGACATAATTCCATAGATCATAAAGTGTACAGTTTAATTTCGGGTTGGTGGTATGGAACATTGCACGCCACTTGGTAGAACTTCCCAGGGAGCTGTATAGGATTAATAAAGCACATGTATATGTGTATTGCTGCCGGTTGAAAGGGTGAGTGCAAGAGAGCGTTATACATAGGAGGAGGTTGTTGGTCCGCCAAAAGGGGGTTAAAGAAGGATGGGTAAAGCTTATGTTGTAGAAAAGAGGGGGGCTGTGTGAGTTTTATAGCCTCTCTTCTTACTCCTTCTACTAAAACCAACCAGACCACTTTAAGTACTACCTTGAAAGCCATGATTCCTACTGGAGCACATGCTTCTTCTGTTGCCTAAGCACTTTTGATGCTCCCTGACCATCATACCTTTTATTGTCTTTCATTTCCCGTTCCCTCGCTTGTGTATATATATATATATATATATATATACCTAACTTCTTTCTTTCTTTCATTCCTTCACATTTATGTATTAATGCTGAATTATGTATAGATTTAGAGGGGACAAACCCGTCAAGATCTGAAATTAAGTATTCAATCAAACTTTTACTGTCGTTCATATTGTCTAGTATTTTATTTCGAACATAAAATTCCTTGTTTCGTTTTTAATTAAATATTTTCTATTATTTAATGCATTTTGATTATTTTAAAGGTATATTAAAGAGAAAAATAGATAAATAATCCGCACTAATAAAAAAAAATACGTAATATTCAAAAAAAAATTATATAGATAGTTATTAAACTTAGTGTTAAACTTTTGAAACTATTATAATCCAAACCACAAAAACCATAGGATTTAAAAGTAATAATATAAATATTTTAATACAAAATAATTTTTATTTTTATTGATAAATAAAAAATAAAAAAGTGTTAAGTTCAAGCTACAAGATGTGAAGATTTGATAAGATCCGATTGGTACACGTTTCACGCTATGATTGGTTGGTTCCTCATTATGACATAACACACACATGGTTCGTTAACTAATAGAACATATCATTATCCTTCTCCAATTGGTTAATTCTCTTACCACAATATCAGAGTTGTAACAAATTGACTACTCATATTCTATAATAAAATACTGAAATATCAAGGTGATAATACTTGTTAACTATATCAGGACTAATACTATGTTTTTTCTTCGTTGTCATTAGATCAGTACAGTTTAAATATAAGCATAAATTAGTATAGTATTAGCATATATTAAAAATGTAGCGTTTGGAATTGTTAAATGATTTTGATTGCAAAAGATACTTTTTTTATGTGGTTTTAAAATCATTATCGTCAACTTTCAATTATCAGAATATTTTTATATTAAGTACATTTATTTAACTTTCTTAGCTTTGTCATAACTAAATCACCTGCCAGTTTACGCATTTCGGATATATTCCATTTTCAAAACTCGTACTCTAGAGTACGCGTCAACAGGTAATAAGCTGTGACAAAGCTAACTTAGTTATGATGAAGGTAGATAAGTGTAGTCAATTATACATTATTTGTAGAATGCTACAATTATTATTTTTATTCTTAAAATTTTGCCGCACATTCTAATTAACATAATGGAGTGAAAACTAATTTATATATAAAGTTATAAAAATTGTACCTAATAAAAATAGTTAACGCTTATTTGTTACTACATTCAGTGTCAAGAGAATGTTTTACGGAAAAAAATATCTTAATATTATTTTGGTTTTACCAATGAAATGATTATTATTGATTTAATTTTTTATCAGTATTACAAGTAAATTTTCTTATTGAAAATTTCGTGTTGTTTCATTTTCCTTTTCCTTGATACTATAGTACTAAAAATTAATTTATAGCAACTGTAACAGTTACTAGTATTTTACGTAATTAATAAAAGATTTTTTAATGTTAAGAGTTTTATTTAAACACTAAAGTGTTTTGATTATAACATATAATAAACGTAATATAAAATTGATTTGAAGCAATAATTTATAAGGAAGTTTCCAGTTCATTTTCATACATTTTCAGTATAGTAAAATAAAAAAAAAAAAAAACAGTAAATTAAGCCACAGAATATTTTTTACCACATAATAATACAATTGAAGAAAAAAAATTTAATCAATTATTCAAAATTATTTAAGAGGTTTTTAAATTGAACAAATTTTTAACGTTGTCATACGGATTGACAAATAAATAGCATTTTATTATTATTATTTTATATATATATATATATATATATATAGCCCAACTTAACCCACTCTACCATTCTACTTTTCGGGGTATCGAGGTGTTTGGTTAACTGTCGTGTGAAATTTTACATGTGCGATTGACACTCAACTCCAAGAGTTCACTCAATACTTTTACTCAGTCTGATTTGATTCGTGCGTACTTTCCGTTACATAATTCATATATATATATATATATATATATAATGAAAGATAAATATATAGAATACCATATTCACCTCAGATTTTTTCGTGGTTATAAAATAGAATACTTCCATTCTAAAGACAAGTTCAAATTGCAATGTTCTGCTACTCGCATGTCTATCCCAAATTATTCGTATTTATATTTTTTGTCATAATCTTTGTAATTTACGTTTCCATTGTTATAGTTATTGCAAATTTATACACAAAAATTCAACAGCGTTGAATAGCGTAAATCCACATATTAGAAGAATTTCTTTGTAAAATGACTTTAACATTGACTATAATATTAAAATACAAATGTTTTTACACTACTTTTATCTCACACTTGCTTTCTTTTTTTATAAATTATCATTTTCTGTTATCTAAATTCTGGTTGTTGATATATATCTTATTTTTGTGTCTTAATCAAAAATATGGAAATCAATATCCTTATAATAAAATAGTGTTTTTGGGTAGTGTAATTAATTCTGTAGTGCCTTTAAAATCAGTGAATAATGAATAAATTTTGGTCGCAATCTCATTTTTACTATTGAAGTCGGGGAAGATCTGGTGAAATGTGTGTGACAGATATGAAAAAATTACAAAAACGTATATATATTTATCTGCTTTAAAAATTAATTATGTATCTTATATAGTACTTAATAAATTTTAATTATGATGTAATTCTGGCAAAAATTGTTATCCCGAAAGCATTGATATAAACATCATACACTTTAACCTTCCCTATTGTATTTGACAGAACATTAAATCCGTTTGCTCAATTGAGTAATCAATATATGAGTAATAAATTTAATTTTCCTTTATAATAATATATTTATCAGTTTTTGAAGTGAAAACTTTTTTGGTGCCTAACACTTCTGAGATAGGCTTTTGCATGGAGAAAAAAATTGCTGTCTCGTAATCAAAAATCGTCAGGAGACGCTAAGCATATATATAGGAGAGAGACATGGAGCGAGAATTTATACATATATGCGTATAATATATATAGAATGAGAAGTGAGAGAAAAAACATCGATGATCCATCGGTAATTCCCGATACACGTCTCTTTCTGTATACGTATATACATTTACATCGGTATACAGTAAAGAAAACGTTGATTCCGTTTCTCTTTATTTCTCCCGCTATTTTTCTCTCTTCCTGTATACCACTATGCATTAATACAGTTTAGAAAGACTGTTGTAGTTATTCGGAGCATGTTGCTTTGTAGATATGGTTGTGTATACTTATATGTATTAAAGTGTTTGTTAATTTTTTTATATAAAATTAATTTCAAAATAAAGTAATTGTTTAAATTCAGTATAAAAATAACATAGCAAAATATTTATGAAGCATAAAGAAAAAATAGTAAGTATATTAAAAATATTAATTTACAAAATGTACACACACACACACACACACGCGCGCGCGCTCGCGCACACACAAACAAACAAACAAACACAAACATATATATATATATATATAAAATTTTTATTTACTGTTTAAATCATAAACATGAAGTATATGATTGAATATATATAAAAAAATGTATATTATACATAAACTTAATAGCAACATGTGTATAATTATAAAATTAAGTCACGTGTACATATACATTAAAATATATAATACATAATTTTGTGCAGTTGGTATTCTCTTCCTCACTTAAAGCTCTCTTTCTTTCAATTTCTCAATCTTTATCTCTTTCTCCATTTTTTCTCAACATTCAAACATTTTACATTATTGCCCGCGTTGTTCAAAATAAATATATATATATATCCATTTAATACGTAAGAAAATATGTCAAGAGTTAGAAAAAAAATGCCCATTCGGGGTATACGTAATATATATATATATATACAAACACACGCAACTCATAGTATACGCAACCTGGGAGTTTTCACTTCTGTTGGCCAGTCCCGCGACTGGCTACTTTTATCTTTCATCTTATGTATATACTACAATAAAATTTTAATATTCAGTAAAATTTATGCTAGAATACAATTTGTATCATTATTATTATTTTACAACGTATCAATTAACAGAAATTGATTTAGTTGGTTGGTTTGATAATAATTCGGTCATTGTATTCGTTGAAAATTTAACTATACAACTTCGAACACATATTTTTAAGGTTAGAGAATTAAGGTAAATGAAATTTTTCATAATTTAACTAACTTACTGCTATCAAATAATGCTTAAAATTGAAGAATAATTGTATAATTTAATGCAGTATAAATGTATAGTGCAAGGTATAGAAATAATATTTCATAGTTTAAAACTGCTAATAATGAATTGTAATTTATTGAATTTCAAATATCTTGGTAAGTATCTGAGAGTAGCAAAAATAAATTTCCTACGGGAACATTTTATTGGTCAAAGAATTAAAGCATTCTGAGATCATTAAAAAATTAACGTTGGATATTTTATTCTATAGAAAAAGTATAAAATTAAATCGTATGAATTAATGAAATTTTGAATATAGGTTATAATCTGCCCTTTTAACTAACTTGATTGGCTTAGAATATTTTATCTTCATTTAATGAACGAATAACGGAATTATAATACACGAGGGCTTATTCATTATAAGCTGAAAAAGCCTTATTTCGAATCAAATAATTTTTTAACTAGTTATTCCGTTTTACACAGCATACCTTTTTCTTTACTCATTTAAATTATTTTTCTTCATATGAGAAACCATATTAATACTTCTATTTATAAATGAAAAAAAAAGAACATTAAAAAGAGAATTCAATGATAATTATGGTAATTTTAAATTAATAGAGATTATATACTTCAATCTATGCAATACCAAATATTATTTCATTATTACCACTTAAAGATGTTAAATTTCAAAATTGAATTTTTCTAACGGTTTATTTATTTTGATAGTTGTAAATGAACAGTATTTTTTTCTCGTAATTTTTAATCATCCGTCAGCAGTTTTTTTTATACAATTAGGATAACATAATTATTATTCTCAATAACGTGCTTCACATTATCGATTGTCTTCAACAAAAAGTAATAAGGAATCTCATGTTGACATAAAACCATGGTTCTATTACCAAAAAGCTTATTAATAATGCAAACTGGTTAAAGATACAAGAACTCTCTGTAGAGTATATAAGGAATGGTTTTAGATGGACCGAGATTAATTTTTATTCTTAATTTTCGAATTAAAAAAAAAAGAAGTATTTATATATGATATGTTATACATGTGTAATATTTTTTACAGTTTCTATATGTTAATTTAAATCCATGCTGAATAACCCATTTTAATGCCATGATATTATTTTTTTAGATACATGTTTTAAAACCCTAAGGTTATACCCTTTGATATAATACAGTTCCACTGTTACGTATTTTAAATAAAATAAATTACGTACTTGCATTTAGTACGTAAATGCAAGGTTATTGAACAGATATATTAAATTGTATAATGATGCAAGCCCGACTCACTACAAAAAAAAAGTTTTGAAATAACTATTACCTACTGATTTATTTAATCATCAAATGAGTCTTCTGTATTATATGCCCGCAATTTCTCTCCCTCACATATACAGAGTTTATCATGAAGTTCTCTCGGGACTTTCATATCCAATTCAACTCTTGAAAATAATGGAAAAAATTCATAATAAACATTTATCCTATAATGCTTTATTTGCGAAGCATTATCCTATAATGCTTCGTTTGCTTCGCAAATAAAGCATTATAGGTAACTCGTTTGCGAGTTACGGCTAGTGAAAGATTTAGCTCGGATTGAAATCCGAGCTAAATCTTGCTGAAGCAACCCCGGTGAAATGTGGTCTTACTAAAATTTTTAAGACTCAACTAAGGAGCAGAATTAGTGATTTCTTACGGTATTTGATCTGAAAAATTGAATAAAATAGCCCTCAGAATCGTATCTGCAGTAGGTTTTGAGGAATCTGGTGTGAAAACCAATATATTGGGGCAAAAAAACCCTTTTAAATGGATAATAAACACAGAAACTTAATATCCCACTCACTTAAATAATCATTTCCTGAAAAACAGATCGGTCGTGAAGGTCCACATTTTTGGCCACCAATATTGCCTGAATTAACAGCTTTAGATTTCTGTGTCTCGGGTGGACTGAAAAACATTGCATACAAAACAAACATTGTATTTTCCCATACAAAAATATATTATGGATACGGTTAGGCAACTTAAGGACTACCCTGAAAAACTAAAATAAACAACACAAGCAGCACAGAAGCGTGTCAAGAATTGTGTTGAAAATGGTAGGCTTATTTTTGAACACTTATTATAAACTGGTACGTATAATGTACTTTAATATACTATTTGTAAATAAAATTCGAATTTTTCCAACTTCTGTTTGTTTTACTGAACTCATTTTACATCATTTTGTTCTGAATTAAATTCTCTAAAAGTTTTGTTTAAAAGTTTTATGTGTTTATTACCCATTTATAAAACTTATTGTACGTCAAATATAAATTACTGGGGTTTTTTTACCCTAATTTATTTGTTTTCACCTTAGATTTTGTATTTACTTATTCAAATAGTTTAATTCAAAAACTATTTACTAATTAATCCTTTCATTTTTTGTTTTTACAAATCTTTCACATCCCCAAAAAAGAATTTTTTTTTTACATTACATATGACTTGTCTGACAAATGTAGTAACATACTGTTTTTAATAAAATTCTCTATCTTTGTTTTATTCACCTTGTCTTATATTATTTTGTTCAGGATTAAATTTTCTACAACTTTTATGTGTTTATTACCCATTTAACAAAGTTATTGTACGTCAGATATAAAACAACAGGATTTTTTAACCCAATTTGTTGGTTTTCACCCCAGAAATCTCAAAAACTACTAAGAAACGACTTAGGTAGAAACTACTAAGTATCTACTTGACTCGATTTTTTAGATCAAAAACGATAAGAAATCATCAATTCTGCGCCTTAATTAACGTCCTGAAAATTTCAATACGACCTCATTTCACCGGGGTAGCTGAAATCCGAGCAAAATTTATTATTAGCCGTAACTAGCCAAGGAAGTATTTTAGAACTTATGTTTATATGAACTTTTTCCATTATTTTCACGAGTAGAATAAGTTATGAATGTTCCAAAAAACTATGTGATATACGCTGTGTAGAAATAAGTAATAATATTTGATACAGAGTAACTTATATTTATACATAATAGAACAAATACCTATTGTTCTATCACTTATCTAGTATGTATTTACTGAGGCGGTTAAACAAACCTTCATCCCTGTAAAAACTGACTACATAAACTCATGTACGTAAAAAACTAGATAGTCCTGTTTTTTCGTTTTGCTTTATCTATTAGCTCCAGCCTACAGGTTCAGTAGTTTGTTTGCACACTCTTGTAATCAGTCTTTAAAGTAGCGCTATAATTTGAAGTCAAATGAACAAACCGCATAATCTTCAATCAAGACTACAGAAATTAAAAGATTTCCGCAATGTTTCAACGCTTAGATAGACAACAGTAAAAAATTATTTATTTAATTTTCCTGGTGGTATCAAGAAAAATCCTTGAAATTACTACTTGCTATCATTATACTCTCTACGGGAGAAATAAGATTAGTTCATTTTAATGATTAGACTTCCCCCACCGACTTTTATTGGGTCCTTTAATAAACTATTAGCGCAAATTACTAAACTACAAATCAGATCATTTTTCCAAACGTTAATTGTACGAAAGGGGACACCTTTAATATTTAAAAAAAATTGTTTGAGTATATTGACTAATCCAGGAATAGAGGAGTTATCATTTTATTGAGACGGCTACCCTCATACCACATCCGTTTTCTTGTTCCTATTTTACTTGAACGTAATTTTTAATAACATCACTGCATGTGCGCCTTGTTCGTTACATCAAACATTTCTTCATGTGAATGGAATTTCAATATGCATCATATTGTGCTGTAAATATGAAATCGCTTTAGATGAAGTATTCACTGCCCGCTAAATGAAATATCGACATTTCGCGTAAATGAGGTTACTACTACAAATACATCAGAAAATACAAATAATTTGGAATAATATTAATGCCTGTATTATGCTATCGTAATTAACTGGACGAGAAATAGAATGGCAAAGATAAAATAGAATAATAATAATTATAATGAAAGCGAGAAATTTAAATACAAGTGAAAAACAATATCATTCGATAACAAACAAGTTTAATCAATAATAATGACGACTGGTTAAGTGATTTTATTAGCAATTAAATAAAGAGATAAGATTTTAAAAATGAAGTATAGTCGTTAATATTAAAATTGTTTAGCTTAATGTCTTGATCCAAGTATATAAAAGCTGACCACTGTTGCATAGTGGTTGCTTTCGGCCTTTCATCCGGATGGTTCTTGGTTTGAATCCGATAATGAATTATATGTTTCACTCAGTACAAAATTTCTCTCCCATATTTTCACACACAAGCTACGAACTTAGCGGTGAATTAATTATCAGTAATAAAACGAAGACTTCGCCATTTTATTTAATATAAATTTTAAGCACTTCATTTTATGCGCATGTATAAATTTCTGGTTAATTGAAAATACCTAAATACTGATCGATATGTCGGGTTGTCTATAATCATTTTTTATCAAGATAAAAAAGTAATGTATATTTAAATATGAAAAAAGGAAATAAGTAAACCTCCGTAAAATACAGAATATTTGGGGAGTATAGTATACTCCTATTTACTTTATTTTTACCTTTTTTCATTATTATTTTATTTCATTTTTTAGAGATCTGTTTTTTACCATCTTCAAAAATTAATAAGTTTTTAAGGATTCCATAAATATAAGACATTTTTCTTACTTATAAAAAAATTGCATAAAATTCAGTTTAATTTAGCTAATTTTATTCAATTTAGGCATCACAGCTACAGAGTTTACGTTGCAAGAAGGAAAGTATGGTAATCAATTAAAATGGGGTATGGGTTTTTTTGTGCATTTATCGACATTTCATGTCTCAGAAATCCCCAAAAATAAAAACAAAGTGGCGGTAATGTTCGTACGTATGTCCGTGAATTGGCTTGTTTGAAGCTTAATATCTTTTAACTGGATAAATCGATTTTGATGAAATATTTCATAGAGGCTGGTGTATATGGGGCAATTTGTTCGTAAACTTTTGGTGTCGGTATCTTCAGGGGGAGTGGATCGTTTTTGAGATCAGTATTTTCAAAGTTTTGCAAACATACCCGTTCTTTATATTAATTTCGAGCATGCTTATCTTACTACGCTATCTTCCTAGGCTTAGTCACTTGCATTTGGGTCAATGAAGTAGTGGAAGTGACCCAAAAAAAACTTTTGGGGACAATACAGGAGATGGGAGTGTCGATCAAAATTTTTTTGAGACCTTCCTTGGTGTATTTTCATGTCATTGTTTTCCCACTATATAAGAATAAATAATCTATGCTATGCTTTAAGTATTACAACTACCATTTTTTTTTTTTTTATCTTTGTTAAATTTAATTTTTGTTTATAATTATATTTTTAAATTTAACGCATTTTTCACGTTAAAAATGTGAAATATATGATTTTAACTTTATCAAAATTATGAAGTGCTTTTGTGAATGACTTGTCGGTTCTGTAATATTAAAGATAAAGGAAAAAGAAAGAAAATCATGTTTCTCAATAAAGCCCTTTAACTCTTTTACCCTTTTATGGCTCTAAATTTCTTGTCCTATCATCTTTATTTTTTCTTTTTAGATTACTTTTACTTTAACACAAAAAACCTACAGTAAAGTTATCTAACTTTATAAGCTAAATTTTTTTCTTTATTTCACGTTTGAACTTATTGAATTATAAATAACATACTTATAAATAACTGTTTTGTAAAAGTTTGTGTGCATTTACCTATGCATGTTTACCTTAGAATAAATTTGAATGGTTGTTAATATTTAAGATGGAATTAGCTTTTTTTCTTCTTCAGTCATTTGACTGGTTTGATGCAGCTCTCCAAGATTCCCTATCCAGTGCCAGTCGTTTCATTTCGTTATAC
>JAAAKQ030112555.1:0-10574 GCA_010016005.3 Zanna intricata
TTAATAACTTTTACAATGTAAAGTGTCGAATATGAAACATTCGCTACTTTACGTAGTGGAATCTGGTTACTTATGAATGAGTATCCATAATTGCAAAGTATCGAATGTGATATCAATCGAACTTTCTCAGTAAATCAGTGCACAAAATCCAAAACTAAAATATACATGAAAAAAGGCATATATTGGGAACACGAATCATTAAAAAATATAAAAATTCGTTCAAAGGTCGATTTATAATTCAACTTTGAAATCGTTATTTTGCTCTCCTGAAAAGTAGACAATTTACACATTCGTTAGTTTAGCATGGTACCGACGATGTATGAATAATATTTTTACGAACTGGTTAACGAGTTTGTGTAAGAAATTAAATTTGTTAATATTCTTCACAAAGATTCATGAATTTTTTTTTTTTTTAGTATAGATTGCAAAACTCGCCTTCTAAATGATATACTGAAATAGTACCTATATAAAATATTTAGCCTTAAAATTCTCTTTATTGACCCTTTTAATTAAACACATTATTTATATGTTTGTAAATCCTATTGCTACTTTTACAATAATATATTTTAAAAATCTAAACCAGCAACATAAATATGTTTGTGTAATTTTTTGACTGTGAAAACTGATTTTGTTGGTTTTTTTCTTTAATTTAAGAAAAGTTACGCTTGTTAGATAAGAATAGCTCTGCAGCTTGATAAAACATAATTGTAAACACAATTGGATTAACGACTAGATCTTGGAAACGGTAATATACTTCCAGTACTGATTTATCTCTAAACATTTTTAAAGAATTGCTTATACATATTATTTTATTTGGTCGATTTTAGTTATTTTTAATATTACCAACAATTTAATTTTTTACAGGTTTTTTAGGTTGGTGTTTATTCAGTATTTTCAAAATATTTTCGATATGTGGTACCGAGCAATATTTCTTGACAAGACAACAAAAATTAACCCTCAACAATATTCTTTTGTAAAACAATACATAAATAATGAGTTATCAGATTTAATTAATTTAGAAAAGATATAAAAAATATTTTCTCCAATCCTTTATTTTCTGTGCACTGGGGTATTTTCTTACAGTAACTAATCTACAAAGAATAAATTTGGAAGTAGAATAAAAGTAACTTTTACTTCAGTCGTATTTAGTATTGTTTAAATTAAATTTTCTTCGTCAGCAAGCAAATGTGTTTGTTGATAAATAATTATATTCTGATAATAGAGTAGTGGGGATATTAAGAAATCCAATTTATTGCTTTAAAAAAGAAAACTTAAAAAAAATATTTTATCTTATTATATTTTAGGAGTAGAAAGATTATAAATCATAACACTATTCGGTCATAGAAACCATTACAGAAATTTGTTAAACGAAAAGCACTTGGTTTGTACCCAAATACAACATCAAATTACTCAGCAATTAATGTCAATTAGCGACTTGTACCTTAATTAATGACCCATTGCAATCCAGTTAAACCTTTGTATATCTGACTATAATGTATGCCTAAACCTTAATACCTTGTGGTCAAATCAACTACTTACGGTGATTTACATAAGTCTACCTTCATAAAGCTAATTTATTATATCTAAATCGGTATTAAATTAATCGCACCATTAAAAATTATACTATTATTACATATTTACTACTTTCAAAAAATATCTCATTAAGATCAATTGTCAATAAAAACAACAACAAAAAAATAATTTTATTCCTTCCGTAATATTTAAAATCTTCTGATTCATTTTCAAGAAATAGGAAATTTATATCTGAACAAAAATTATCTTTTCTTACTTAATTTCTTAACATAAAATCCGATTTATAAATTTTATTCAACGAATTTTACACTAATGCTCTATTATTATTGCATCCGATTCAAAAGTATATATATATATATATATATTTTTTTTTTTAAAGGAAAAATGTTTTAAGCTGAAAACAATGAAATAAATAATACTACTAATAAAAAATTATAAATAAATAGGTAAAAAATTTAAAAAAGAATACATTTATATTATAAGGGAATACTGAAAGAACAGTTCCGAATCAAACAAATAAAGCGGCACCAAACATAAAGATAACAACAACAAAATCCATGGTTTAAAAAAAAATGTATTTTTTAGTTATAAATGTTATGTCATATTTGCTGAAATTTTCCGAAATCAATAAATGTTAACAGCATGCATATAAATTAAAAGAAAAAAAATAACAGTAATTTATTGTTTAGTGATATTCAGTTATTTAATTTTTAAATAATTCAGAATATTTAATTTTTTATCGGTAATCAGTAGTTAACTTTTAAAAAATAAAATAATTGTTCTACTCATAGTAGCTAACGTCGTATTTGTATATTGCATTTCATATTATTCTTAATTTTCTGCTATTGTATAAAACCGGAATTTATACATATAATATTAATTACCCGATTCTTATTTGTAAGCTACTGAGGAATTATTTCTGAAAATTATCAAGTTTTGTCAAATCTTAGGAGTATTTTAAGGGTTGCATTTTTAAAAGTATTACTAATCCGTTACAGATAGGATTCATTTCTTTTCTTTCCAGTTTTCATCCGTATTACTTTACAATTCTTTTATGGCATAGAATATTAGAAAAGTGTCAGTTAAAGACATTATCAATAGAAAAATATATATCATATTTAAATATATATTACTTTCAGGACAAATATAGCTAGAATAGCTATATTAAAGGAATGAATATGTATGCAGTATCAGGATGTTTGGAAATCTTTACGTTTTATGATTCATCTAATTAGTCAAGACCAAAATAAACATAAATTTGTATGTATGTGGGTACGTATGGATGTATGTATGTCCAATTGCTTTCAGCCTTATACAAAAGGATTGACCTACCGATTTTCTTCAAATATGACTCAAATATCTCAATATATGGGACGTTGATTATATAATTCTTTTCAAAGTTCATTAAAGGAATGTGGCGATATTGCGAAAAAAATATTTATTTTCTTCAGAAACCCTTAAGGAAAAACTTTACTTGGGTAAATTTCTGACCTACATTGCATATATAAATAATTCAAAAATTTTTTTTTCAAAAAGTCTACCGCCACCTCTCAAAATTGAAAAATTATATATTTTCGCCTTAAAAATTTTTATGGTGTTTTATAA
Source organism: Zanna intricata (assembly GCA_010016005.3). NCBI lineage: Eukaryota > Metazoa > Arthropoda > Insecta > Hemiptera > Fulgoridae > Zanna > Zanna intricata. Next base: position 3,139 of record JAAAKQ030112555.1, read on the forward strand.
AACATATAAAGAGCTATTAAAAGCTTTTAACAATTTTCAGCAATTATAAACTTGGAAATTAAACACAGGAAGGTGTTTTGGAAAGTTTGAAGTTCTTGTTTTAGCCTTAATGGAGAGAATGTTAGATTTAGAAAAAACTTTACTCAATCGAATTTGTTAAGCTTAACCTAAATATGAATATTTAGAAACCTTTTTAAATTTATTCCCGCACTAAAAAATATACTTTTCTATTTTTTGGTTCTAACTCTTTTTAATTTTTATCTTTAAATAAATTTTTTTTTATCGCTTTAAGGGCAATTTAATCATAAGCATAAAATATATTCCTGACCGAAAACCGAAAATAAGAAACAATTTTTTTTCATTGCTATCATAAAAGGTAGGTATACTTTTTCAATAATTATAAACAATGCTTTTTTTTAAGGATATTTTATTTTTAAAAACCTTTTCTTAACTGTCTTCACAGAGGAAAAGTCAAACAATACTTTGCCAGTTTATATATATTTTGCCGCCGAATGGCTTTGACAGCACGTGGAACCTTAAAGCATTTTGGTGGCCCTGAAAAGAGCCATTTTTGTCGCCGAATGGCTTCGGTGGCTCGTTGTTGTTTAAATTATCGTAATGAGAAGGCTGAGAAGGGCTATTGTTGTTTAAAACCTCGTAATAATCCTGAGAAGGCTGTTGTTGCATCGAATGGCTTCGACGTCGCGTTGTAGTCTAAAACCTTTTGGTGGCCCTGAAAAGAGCCGTTTTTGTTGTTATCTCAGAGAAGAGCTATTGGATCCGGAAGATGGTCTCCAGCGAAGTTGACTCGGCTGCAGTCAGGGAGTTGCGGCTCATCCGTTGAAATCCGACCAGGCTTTTCCTCAGCGGCGGTTGGGTTCCCACTACAACATGATAGTGGGACCCCCAGAGCCCCGCAGTGTCAGGTCGGCGTCGATCATCATTCGCCGCCGCGGCCGAGCTGGTTCTCCTTGAGCGATCCCACGCTGGGCCGGTTTTAGTAGCTGCGTCCGCCGGCCAGGGCGATGGAAGACCAGCGAGCTAGAGCGGAAATGTAGCGTCAGCATCCAGCAGCTTCCTCGGCTAGCCAGCCAGGCCTGCTGCTCCGGAGGGGTAGTCCTACGTTGAACCGGCCAGGGAACTCCTTTAGTGTTCTTCCATCTTCTTGTTCTTCGAGGGGTTCTTCTCCAGGCGGTGGACTGCGATGAATTAAAACTTTATGTCAAGAAGCCTTCCTTTATTCGAGCCTGTAGTGGTGGGGTAGCGCCGCTGTGGTAGGGGGATATATGCGCGAGCAAATGCCGTGTGGTAGGAGTTCCGCTTGTGTACGTTCGTAGGTACTCTGCACTCCTTCTGACGTCGATGATATACCTTAAGCAGGTGGTATATATATATTCTTTGTTGTAAAACCTTTTGCAACTTTAAAATTAATTTTGTAAATTAGCATTGCGTTTTATTTTAGCTATTATAAAATAAAGTGATTGTTAAATGTTCACTGATGTTCTGAAATTTATTTCATTAATTATGAGTATAAATCATTGTACCTTTCATCATAATCTATTTAGTATTAATTATCTTGTTAAATTTAACTGAATATGCTAGTTTCTCGAAATTCGTCTAATTTGTTTAGCTGTTATTAGGAGGGATAATAATAATAATAATAATGGGAGTATTTAAAAAAAAAATCATACAATTACAAAAGAAAAAAAACCACAAGTAAATAACAGAAAAGAATATAAACACTAAAAATAAAATAAGTCTTATAAAAGTGTTGTGTGTACTACATATCATCGCACTACCTGCATGACCGAAGTTGTCTGCCAGGTTGGCAACCCGGTAAAACTGAGTGTAACTTATTCGATTTCATTAATAATTAATAAATTATACAAAATTAAGTATAACAACTTAAAACCAAGATTATCTCAAAAAAAAAATTGTTTAAATAATACAACATAATTACACTAATTATTAAATTCGAAAATCAGCTGTTTTCTTTAAGCTAGTGCCTCGTTTACTTATCCTAAAAAACTTTTCCAATTATTTCCATTTAAATAACTAACAACAACTTCCTCAACGGACAACACCCTCTTTTCTTTTGTTTTGGTGAGTTGGAGGAGCCCCGTTTATGGGCGAAGTGTAGAGCTCGCTAACAGGTCCCACAAAATGTTATTAAGCAATATTGAATTAACAATGTGGGAATAAGAGATAAGACTTTAAAAGATTTAGCGCACCGATATTCCCCAACAACCTGCTCAAGTTCCAAATTGTCACCTCTGCCTGCTTAGGAACTTAACACAGACCCTGATTGGAGGGCATCTATAGTATTATAATGCTGAAATTATGGTCAAAATTAAAGTTTTATCACAATGTTAAAAAGCTGCTGATGAAAACTAGTTTCCAACTGATAATTAAAAATTTGTATATTAAAATATAAACTAATGAATATTAATTGTAGGTTAATGGTGTTAACCAAAAATACATCTGTTTTATTTACTGATATTAAGAAAGTATTCCTGTGTGAGACTGATTGTAATGCTTGTGTTATAAATAAAAGGCCTCATTTTCAGAAACTTCTTCTCTTCTGATATCGACCTCAAACAGCGACACGTGATCAGTGAGCTTAAATTGCTCATAACTTGGAAGAAGGTAAAAGCGAAGAACTTTTCAAATAAAAAAATTTAAAACTAGAACTAAACATGTTTTTCGGTGAAACTCTGTTAATGTAGAAATTATGATTATTAAACCATCGTTTTCTAAATTATTTCCATTTTCTTGAAATAACTTTATCCTGTTCTAATCTTCTCTGCTTTGAAAATCTAACTTTTAACCAAGAAACTGGAACATTATTGACGCCAATGAAAAATACATATCTAAACACATCAAAATTAGCGAAAAATAAATGGAATGAACATCACTGAAGACCAACTGCGTTTCTTTTCCGGCTTTATGTAAGCTATGTTTGTCATCCAACTCAATCTTTCAAAAGAGAGGCAAAGTTTAGATAATTTTTAAAATTGAAAGTTAAATAATATCAAAAACATTAGTCCAGAATATAATTATTATAAAATATATTTGTTAAGAAAATAGATTCAAACCGTACTTACCAGGAAAAAAGGTAATTGATCAATAAACCTTTACAGAGAAATTTCTGTATTATAAGTCAAACGTTCTGTTCATAAGCTTCTTAAATGAAATATTAAAATATTACCTATTCTTTAGTGAAATAGAAATAAACATAAAACAATTTCAACATTTTAATTGATTTTCAACTTCAGTCGAATAAGATTCGTCATCCCCGGCCATTTATTTTGTATAATCTATCTTTTAAGATCACATATAAACAATCATTAACATTTTATTCATTTATATAATTTTTAAACAGAGTATTTGACCTTTTTTACTAATCTACCTTAAACGTCTAACTATGTTTATTATTATTTTGTTTCTAAACTCCGTTACCACCGTTAGATGCATATTTAGAGGATGAGATGAATGAGTTGTAGCGTGTGTGAAAATTCCACGCCTAGCCGGAATTCGAACCCAGGACATCCGGATAAAAGGCCGAATCACTACCACTCGGCCGGCATATAATATATAACAGCTGAGTACAGCGGTAATAAGTAAAGTAGTAACTTAGGGCTCCATTGAACGATGGATTAAAAAATTAAGTTTTACATAAAAATTAAACTTGTGCTTTTTAAAAGTGACACCTATTTTCAGGAAGGTCTGATTCCAGAATACCGGAGGATCCAAAAAGTATTTAAAACTTTAACAGCATAAAAATATTTATTTATATAACTTCAAATTCGGTTAAAATCTCATTTCATAGCAAAACATTTCATGTTTTGAATCACGAATTCATTAGTACGGAATTTTGCTACCAGCGCTGTCACCAGTATTGTTAATAATATTTCATACATTTACTGGTGCTGAACTCTTGGTCGTTGTGTGTTTTACTTTCACGATTGATCAACTGCAGTTCAACTAATTTTCGTAGAGAGTGTTGTAGGGAGCTTTCTAAAAGGCATACGATTTACTTTTGACATCAAACCTTCGTTGTGACAGGTTGTTGTACTAAATATACAAAATCACCTGGATGCGCAAGCATCTCTGAAGCTGCTGTGAAACAACTCAGAGAAAGCTTTGCAAGTAGTCCGAAAATTCAAGTAGACGTGAATCACGTGAGACTGGTATTCCACAACCAACTATTTGGAACATATTACGTAAACGATTGCACTTGAAGTAGTATAAACTAATGATGATTCAACACGTACCAAATGACGACAAAGTGCTCGGATGCAGTCTGTGTGGAAATAATGGATAGAATTGCAGATAACGATACAATTTAGTTTCTAATGTTTAGTCACCGTTTTACTTCAACAACAATGTGAACACCCATAACTGCCAAATATGGGATAGCAAAAACTCTCACGAAATTTTTGCAGCATAATTTTGATAGCTATATGATCAATTATTTTTGATACCCTAAGTATCCTGTAAGGCCCGTTCTTCTTCCAGGTGGAAATCATAGATGGGGCACCACCTCATTACCGCCTAGAAATACGGAAGATTTTCTTGATACTTGATTCCTCGTTAGATTGATTGGTCGTGAAGATCCAATTGCTTCGCCCCCTCACTCCCCAAATTTAACCCCGCTAGATTTTTTCTTGAGAGGTTTCATTAAAGATACGGTTTATGTACCATCTTTGGCTGCTGATCTTATTGAGTTAAAGCTTCAAATTAATGCCGCAGCTGTAAAGCTAATGCTTGACTTGCCGGCTACAGTCTGAAATGAAATGGACTTAAAGTGGGACGTATGTTGCGTTACAAATGAAAGCCATACCGAGCCAAAGTAAATTTTGGATGACAGACATTTACATGAAATGCGATCTCAATCGAATTTCTAAATTATCTACATTTTTTTTTTATGTTATTAAAGTTGTGAATCACCTGGTAGCTATCGTTATAATAAGAATTATATTTCAGTTTTGTGTTATTGATTCTAAAAATTTTGTCAGTTTTTTTTTTCATTAAATTTTTTGGTCAGAATACTGATAACTTCTAAAATTTGTCAATTCTTTCCAATAAATATCACCTGAGATCAAAGCACTAATTGACACTACAAACACATTGGAAATGACCCAAAATTTTTCTTAATCCAAGCAAAGTCTAAGATATTATATAAAAATTTACGTTAATAATCAGAAAATAAATTTGTAATTTCATAAAAATTATGAAAAAATGTTGATCGATTAGAAACTAATCTACATACAAGAGGTATAAAATTTGTTTTGTTTACAGATTACTGTTAATACTTTTAGTTTTATTGAATGTAAATCGTATTAATTTAAAGATTATTAAATACTGTTCATTTTGGTTACAACCAGAACTACCAGAACTATTAAAAAAAATATGTGAAAAAAAAGAGGGGAAGTTAAAGGTAGAGTGAATGAGTGAGAGAGATAGATATTGATTTCACGTTAGTAAAAACGAAGTATAGTGCTCTGGGTTATGCATATCATTTACCACATTTTCCATCTACAAATTCTTACTTCCCGTACTTCAGTTGATACATAATCTATTTATGAAAATGAAAGGTGATATTTTTCCTCTCTTATTATTGTTGGAAAATGTTGATGCAAGTTTGGCGAAAAGCTGAAACTTTTTCCATTTTCACTGTCCTTATTCTTTTCTTGATACTGTTATTAGAGATTATAATAAGATCATTATTCGTGTTTTAAATTTTAATTTTGCGTCGTTTCGCGGTTGGTTAAATAGGAAATATGTATTTATTTATAGTATTATTAAACATGTAAACTGAATTGACATTATGAGAAAAAAATTGTTTGAATTTAATGTTTTTTTTTTTTAAATTAGCCTTAAAAAATTATTTAATAAAACATTCTACAAAAATAATATTAACAGAACTATTTATGATTAAATAATTTAAACGGCCTCCATTTTGGAATTTTTTAAAGTAAAATTTCAAACTTTTTACTTCATTCTATGAAGTAAAGCCAGTATTGTGATCGCGAAAAATATCGGTTTTCAGATTTAAAAGGAAATATCGATTTCGACTATCCCTGAAGCCATTCTGACAAGTGCGTGACATCTGCAGATACGTACGTACGTACCTGGCGTAACTCAAAAACGGTTAGTCGTAGAATGTTGAAATCTTGGATTTAGGACTGTTGTAATATCTAGTTATGCACCTGCCCTTTTGATTACAATCGATTGAAACAAAAGTGTTCAAAAAAGCAAAAAATTGGATTTTGGACTTTTTCTTAGTCCTTATTGAGAGCTTTTCCACGATATATCCATAAGTGGTATTTATTTTTATTGGTTACAGAGTTGTAGTCAAATAAAATTTTAATTAATGAAGTATTTGGGTCTTACAAGGTTAAGTACACCGGCTCGAATCAGACTTCAACTCTTTTTTCACTTTTTTTTTTTAATTTAAATATATTGATTTATTAGTAATTATTAACTTCTGATTATAAAACTATTTTTAGAAAAAATAATAATTCAACAGTAACAATAAAAATAGAAATATGAAAAAATATCAGAAGTTATTAATGAAATAAAATTTTATGTACTTTTTAATCTAAAAAAATAATGTGTGTATGAAACTGAATAGTCTTATATAGGCTGAATGGATTCCTTAGTCATGTAGTATCCACATCAGTTTTTTTATTTTTTAGAAGTTGTATACACATATACCAAATTTTGTTAAATTATCTCGCTCTGTTCTTAAAATATAAATTTTTATTGAATAAACACAAAATAGGAAATAGAGGGAAAATTAAGGAGGAAATTTATCTACGAAAAAGATTTTTGTTTATTTTGATTAGCTGAAAAAATCGGTTAAGTTTGGTTGACAGCTCCCCGCTAACCCGTATAGCTATTACCGGTAGAGGGGAGGAAATGGCTGACAGGGAAAATGAAACGAGGTGAGATGTCCATGCGATGTCCTTTTTATTTACTTTGATATCCTGAATCAGTTCCTTACGTTTGCTCAGTATATTACGGGAGAATGTGATGGAGGGAAAAATTTGGGTACTGTGGACGCCGTTTTCCGATGGAATCTAAAATCAGACTCAACAAACACTAAAAAATCAGTCTTATCAAAATTGAGGCCATTGAAGTCACCATCTCATATAGCCTACACAGGCATCCGACTACAATATAATATGTAGAAGTAATTTGAAATTTCATATTGCAGACTGACTTATTATATCCTGAAAATATTCCTATAAGAAAAGGAAGAAAAACTTGTTTAACGATTTTTTGTTCGTTTCTTATAATTATTCTGGTTATATGTGTATTGTTAGTTGTCGGTTACTTTTATTCTAATACTTTTTATTTTACGCTTTTTGTTGTCTCTATATCTTTACCATTCGACAGTAATCATCTAGATGTTCGATACTCTTCTATGG
>JAAAKQ030112577.1:0-14013 GCA_010016005.3 Zanna intricata
TTTTTTTACCTCCGGAACAACAATATTTCTTCAGTATATCTTCAGAGAGATGAGATGAATGAATTGTAGCGTGTGTGAAAAATACCATGCCCGACCGGGATTCGAACAATTTTTTTTCACTTACATTATTTTTCTTTTACTTGTAAACAAAAGTTTCAAGTTCTGTTACTACCATTGAATTGTGATATCTTTGCTCTGAATTTTGAAAATCTTTTCATTGCATTTGTATTACATCATATATTGTATTTAATACATCACATGTTGTTTTTAAGCATTACACTCCTGATTAAATTGAATTTCCTTCCTATCAATAAATCCATAATGTTAATTACTTCTTAGTTAGCGAAAATAACGATATTATCATATATTTGCCTTTCTATTGCTTCTTCCATTAAAAAATTAACAAGTAAATTATACAAGTTAAAATATATCCATGACTCGCTTTTTTCTAAACTGCAGGCTTATCTTTCCTCAGTTTCATAGTTTTAATAAAGCTATTCGATTCCTATAATATAATGAGTTTATGCGGAAAGTACCCAGTGAGATCAAAAGTAAAATTATATTAGAGAAAATATCTAGCTTCCACTATTTAGGGTATGCAGTATTCTTTATGCATATGATAACTAACTAAATCATATAAGTTTAATCATATTTGTGGAATGATTCCCAGAATACTAAAGCACAAGATCAGAACAGAAATTAGATTGAAGTTATATAAGACTAAGGCAATCCCGGTTTTGTAATGAAAGTGAAAAATGGAAACTATATAAATAAAGAGAAAAATATGAAATCAGTTTCATAAATGAGATTCCAGCAGAAAGGAGCTCCAAAGTGTTGAATAAAATACTAAATGAAAATATTTGACAGGATTTGAAGATTCTTTAATCTGGAAGAAAAAAAAAACTGGTGTGGACATTTCTATGGTATGCAGGCAGATGGTATTCCTTGCATGGCTTTAGAATATCGGTCGAAAAAGTATAGCAGCATTGGCCGCCCGATAGAAATATGGTTTCCGGAACAGGCAACATTGTCTAATCCTTAAAGTAAGAATAAGATTCTTATATGAATTATAATTAATTATTCTTTCTTTATATTTCGATATTTTAAAGAAAGTTTAAATATTTTATTTCATTTCTTATATAAAATTATTTCTAAAGTAAGTATGCAATTATTATTATTTTAATCTTTTAAAACTAATTCGAAGAAAGTTGAAATTATTTCTTGTCTTTCCGCGCTCTTACGAATCTGTAGTCATTTATACCATCTCTTATTCCATTCTTATATAAATAAATATCTTATTAAGTTGTATCTCGAAATCCTATTATAATATCTGTCATCAAAATTTACTCGTATGGTTAATAATTTTTACCATTATTTTTTTGCAGTTTTTCACATTAGACTTTTAAACTTCATTTTAATACTTTTTTCTGCCTTCAGTCATTTGACTGGTTTGATGTAGTTCTCCAACATTTCCTATCTAGTGTTAGTCTTTCATTTCGGTTTACCTTCTACATCCTATATGCCTAAAAATTTGTTTTACATATTCCAAACGTTGCCTGCTTGCACAATTTTTCTCTCATCATCATCTTCATCATCATGGGCACTTATTGCATAGAGACGTTAACAATAGTTGTCGACTTAGGTTTTGATTTTATCCTAGTTACAATGACTCTATTGCTCTAAGCTTTTTCCCTATTTTCTTGTTCATTACGAAACCTATATCTGCCTGGCCTTTATTTGATGCTGAGTTAATTAATCTAAAATCACCTGACCAAAAGTCGTTTTACTCTTCCCACCGAATCTCGCTAATTCCTACTACATGTACATTTAACCTATCCATTTCCCTCTTTAAAATTGAATACGAATGTACAATCTTATGTATAATGTATAATCTCGTCAATATATGAATGAACTACTGATATCACTTGTCAGTTTGGAATACTTTCCAAAAAAACAACTACCCAAAAACACCTTTGTCTTTTTGTTCAGTCTAGTTTTGGTTATTTTTGTTTCTTTATCCTATATTATATCTATAATATAGGATAAAGTTATAGGATATAGGATATATAGGATATGTTGTTATATATATATATATTTACAAAACATTTTGTGGCTGCTTTTTAATCAAAGCCTAACAAAAAATACTGAACATAAATTAATGAAAATTTGTACACACATTCTTTTTACAGTGTAAGCGAACATTAAGAAAGGCTTTTTTGATATTCCGAGTTGAATGGGTTAAAATGACAATGAAATTTACTATTATTTTAATTTCTCGGTATCAAATAAAGATATCATCTTGATTTTTTGTGTGTAATCTTCATGTGTTTATCTAAAATCCAACTTCTAGAAATTTATAAATTTGACCTTGAAAGGGGGGAAGAAAGGTAAAAATATTTTGAACAACTATTGCAAATTTTCCTCATTTCAGACTATACTAAACGAGATATTCACTCGATTTGGGCTCATAGATATTCTTCAGATAGATTTTAAAACCATTTTCAGGTTTTCTGGAATTTAGATTTCTTTTAAGGGCTGCGACGGTTTACGACGCGGTGGCCCAATCAGTACAGCCACTGCCCATTGTTGCTGTACTTGCGACGCGACTGGCTGCCCCTGCCTTCGGTTATTTGGCTAAAGAACATAAAATTAAAAAAAAAATGAACGTGACAGGAAACGTTAATAATCATACAGCACGGGCGAGGCCGAGGCGGGATGCTATTATGTATGTATATATGTATATACATAAACTACTCTTTTTATTTAATTAATCCTAATCTTATTTAACATCATATTTCGAATTTTTCTATTCTAGGATTTCTATTTTGTATTTGTTTCTAGATTAAGCATCATAGAAAATATTTTTATAATGATCTTATTCTTCAACTTCTGATACTCTTTTCTTTTTTTATACATTTTTTATTTAATACTACTGGCTTAAGATTATGCTCTTCATCCTAATTAAAAAGCGAGTGTTTTTTGTTTTTATTACAAAAGTTATTGAGCATAACTTCTGTAAACATTGGGTCTACTAATTTTGAATTGAGTTTGACGGTTTGGTTTGTCCAATGATTTAATAATAATAATATTAGAATCATCGATCATAATTGATTTTTAAATATTTAATTAATATAAAAAATATAAGTTATTTAACGATAACGATATTACTAGAAATAAAATATATTAAAGCAGTTTCTAGCAGAAACCTCAGATATTACCAACTGATAAGGTCAGAGATACTGCCCCATTGTATCGCAGTTCGAGCACTCAATAGTAACGATAATATTTAAAGAAATGCGTGCAGTCAAAAGCGGAGGGGTGACGACCATGTGTTAAGCCATAATATTTCAAATTTTTTTAGCTACATTGGCCACCATTTTTAAACTAAACATTTAAAAAAAAAAAAAAGCTGCACGTCAGTTTTTTATCCTTCTTCTTTCTTTTTCTGTTTAGCCTCCGGAACTACCGTCAGGTATTACTTCAGAGGATGATTTGTATAAATGGAAATGAAGTGTAGTCTTCTACAATTTCAGGTCGACCATTCCTAAGAAGAGTTTTTTATCCTATGTTAACAGGAAAGAACATTACATTTTATTTATTTATTTTTTTTATAAAAAAAAAAAAGAAAGAAGAATATAAAAAGTCGTTTGGTCGTAATCGCATAACAAAACGTAAATACATAATATGTCAAAAGATGAAGTTAAAACAGATACTCACTTCGTTTGATCAATAAAAGTCTGTTTGTTTTTAATGATTATAAATATATGTTCGAACTGACACGTCAGTTATGGGTAGGCAGACTGGAAGAGATAATCTTTTATCGTTGCAACTTGAATACCACTTTTAAATATAATCTAAAACTTTTTTCGTATTTTATCAGAGATTTTATACCAACAACTGAAGTTATACAAGGATATCAATGTCTATCAAGATAAAACCATAACTTTACTGCGCTCGTTATAAAATATATATATATATATATTTTTAAAAAAAATTTTATTTTTTACAAAGCTATGTTAATATATAAATTAGGTGTGCAACTAATATATATGAGCGATCAATATTCATTTTATAAGCCATTAATTTATTAGAAATGTCTTTGGATATAACAATCCATCAGTGAACAAATATTGTAGTTTTGTTTATTTATGACAACGTAAATAATGTAAGGTGGTGTCGCTGAAAGAGGATAAATATTAAGAGTAATTATCTCTACAATAGGATATAACTAAGAAATAATTTATAAAATAAAAATTTACATTCTAAAAAAATAATGTTGTTCAGGAACAACAGACAGACAGCATTGTATGGTACAAAGGTAGCGGTCGTCATCAAATTCCGGTAGCCGGCTCGTGAACTTCAAAACCATCGGACTCTGTGACGCTACAGCTGTTTTCTATTTATTCTCGTATACTCAGTTCTTAAATATTTCCTTTCGTGAGTTTGCCACGATTGTTTCTTTCTACGATCTTCTTACGGCTTGTTATTTGTTTTTATGTATGTTTACATTTTTACTTTCCTTGCATCATAGATCTAGAACTATGCTTCAAGTGGAAAAGTATGGTAATCAGTCAAAAACCTATTAGATATGGGTCTTTGTTGGATTTCTTGACCTTTCATGATCAGGAATCTCAAAAAAAAAGAGGGAGGCAATATTCGTATATACGTATGTCTGCACGTAAGCTTAATAACATTTGATTAGACTAACCGATTTTGATGACATTTTGTAAAAACTCATGTATATGGGGTAATTTGTTGGTAAACTGGTAAACGTTTGGGGTTAATATTATCAGGGGGTAGGAGGTTTTTTGGGGTCAATTTAATCAAAAATTTGTAAACATAACTTCACTTATTTATTTTTATTAAGCTTTTTTTTTTTTATTAAGCTGTCAGGCGTTTATGCTTATTTTTCCATTTAAAAACTTTGCTCCAAAATTTCCCCTCCCCGAAAATCGAAATAACTACTTTTTTATTTGATTGAATATTTCTATACCAGACTTCTTTTAATATTTCCTAGTGCAAGTGATCAAAAGAAAAAAAAAAAAAGGTTTGGGGTAATATTGAGGGTGGAGGAGCCGATAAAAGTTTAAAAGTATCAATTAAAAAAATTTTTCCAAACTTTTTGGGTATGTTTAAACTTTTAATAATTTTAAAAGTTAAAATAATAAACTTTTAGTAATATTATTACAATAAAATTTCATCATAATTCACTCTCACCCTCAAAAAAGAAATCTTAAATAACTATTTATTGGTTGTACATTTTTTAGTGGAATTTTTCTAGTTTCTTCCATTTATCAGCTAAACGTAGAATAATCAGGAAATTTTCTTGGAAGGTGATTTTAGAGGTGGTGAGCAGAAACAAAACACCGATTTTTCGATTTTTTTTAAACTTTTTTGGTTTATTTAAACATATAATGATAATTTTACAATGAAACTTCATCCCGAATTCCCTCACCACAAAAAAGAAATCTTTGATAATCTTTGTCAGATATAATTATTTTTAAACTATATAAGAATAAATAACCCATACCAGAAAACATTATAACTTTGCTGAGAGGTTTTTTGTTTTCTTTCTAAATTTTTTGAGTAATTAAAAATACCTTGGATCGAGAAGAAAGTTTTTCTCTGGGTATGATAAAAAAAGAAGAACATATGAAAAAAAGTAGGAAATTATGAGTAGAAATTTTTAATTATTTATTATATAGACAGAAAAGAGGTTTTTTACCTGAAAATTTTATGGAATAAAAATAAATTTTTAATTGTTTTATTTTTGATGACGAATAACTTCCATAAATGTATTCCTTTAAATAAATTGTTAATATTTTTAAGTGCAGTTTTTAAACGGGTATCATTCTTTTTTTATTTTAAATTTGTTAAAATATGTACAATGTTACTAAAAACAAATACCGAGAAGACTAATAAATATATCAAATAAGAAGATATAAAAGTAGAAAGAATGTAATAAAAAAATTAGATTATGGTGCGCTGCGAGTTAGTCGTCTGTTGTTCCTTTATACTTAATGTCCTTGAAGAATTTCACGTACAGTACTGTTCGTCTGACGGGTGGAGACATCGCAGAGCCAAAGAATTCGGTGACGTGTTACTCGGAATCTCCGTCTACTGTTAACCTTATTATTACTGCTTAGGAATTCATTTAAACAAATGCTATTGTTATAATAAGGCCACACAAAAATATATTAATTTTTTATTTTAGTAATGTAATGTAATGCGTTAACTTATATTTTTATAGACTGTTTATATTAGTTGAATGTTCTAAGGTTCAAATTCTAGTAAAGGGAGTTGTTTTTATACGGATTTGAATACTAGATCGTGGATACCAGTGTTCGTTGGTGGTTGGGTTTCAATAAACCACGCATCTCAGGAATGGTCGACTTGAGACGTTACAAGACTACACTTCATTTGAGATGTGTGGTTAATTGAAACCCAACCACCAAAGAACACCGGTATCCATGATATAGAATTTAAATCCGCAGTATAAAAGTAACTGTCTCTACCAGAATTTGAACTTTAGTACCCTCGTCTTCGAAATCAGCTGATTTGCGATGACGAGTTCACCACTAGACCAACATGGTTGTTTTTCTTTCAAGTGCGGTGGAGGAATCCCATTTACGGACGATGTGGTTCCACAAGATCTTATTAATGTGCGTATGCATACCTGCGCCATACCATTTAACCTGGTGGTTTATTAAACCCCACTCCACTCACTCACCTCCCGGGTCCGGACCCGCAATTAAGCATAAGACAGCCACGAGAGATGCCTTCGAGTTCGAAGGTTCCTGAGTCCCCGTGTATCATCACCGCCGCTCATCCATGCTAGCACGGCCGAACGACAACTTAACAGAAGGCTGTCCTTCACCACCTTGCTCACCAGTCCTTTTTCTTCGACTTTTTCTCTCCAGTCCTTTTTCTTCGGGGACCCCCGATGAGACCCCGTCGGGTCTACGATCTTTTCTAGCTTCGGGAGTCGAGAGTCCCCGTGCATCAAACCGACATAACTGTCGCCCATCCGCGCAGTGCGCAGACGAATGATAGCTCCGCAGAAGGCGGTGTTTTACCTTTTCTTGTTTTAATACTCTTATCACAAGTCTATCACAAGGCATCCCATCTTGCCATGCTCTATCAGCTCTTGCAGGGCCACGTTTCTACGCACTCCCTGGTAGATTTTTGCTAGCTATTTCAATGGCGGAATACCTGTAATCTCCAGGATTGTCTCGATGGAAACCCTATTCGCTAAATCCGCCACCTCTTGTTCAGTCTTTGCTGACACCACTAGCGCGAGGTCACCCTCAAAAGCTGAGGATGCTACTTCAGGGTGGTACAGTCGTAAAACTCCGTGAAATTCAAGGTTTAATGTGGGTCCCAGGACTATGTCCTGGGACACCCCCCCCCACATATGACCTGAAATTCGATCTCGTTGTTGCTCATTTGATAAATTAAGTTTCTATTTTTTTTTTTTTTTTGTTATCCTCCTAAGGCGGTAACCCTGAATGTTTCACTCCCTTATTGCCTGAAATATGGAAAAAAAAAACGCCTTCAACTCCCACCAAATGAGGGAGTTGAAGGCGTTTTTAACGTCAAGTAATATTACAACTGGAATTCTCCTAGTACGCCAGGTACCAGCTGCGTCGTCATCAGCAATGCGCATGACCTCGTTTTCTGCATCGGTGGTGGACCGTCCCAGACAAAATCCATGTTGGTTGAAGCTTAGTCTACCTCTTCTGTTCATATCTGCCCTAAGTTACATCTGTATCATTCTTTCCAGAAGATTACAAAGGTTGTTCGTAAGACACAATGGTCTACGGGAATTAAATAGATCATTAACTACCGGCTTCCTGATTTGCGCCAACCTCGATCTTTTCCAGGTTTCCGATATTGGACATCAAGCAGAATGTAATTCATTACTATGAGTAGTTCGAAAGCCACATCTATAAGTATCCCCTGTACCTCCACGGGGACTCCATACAGCCTCGGACTTTTGTGAAATTTCATATTTTTTTCAGCAATTATCAAGTCCTCCAGTTGAAACATTTCTATCTCGTCTTCCATATTTCTATCCGTCGTCCCCCCGCACAAAAGTGGGGCCCTCCTGGTTAGTACGTATCAGGCCCAATTTATTTGTTCTTTCGCTAAGATGAAGGCCTCTGACAGAAGTTACGTCACCAGAAAATTGAGGACACAAACACTGAAGTCCCCTGCTACAAGCAGAGGTCTTCCTATGTTTCTGTTTTTACCTATTGACACAGATCATCGAGGAAGGCCACGAAGTCCTCTATACTACTATTAGGGGAGTTATAACAGCTAAACATAACTAATTCATCTAAATAGACCAAGACATAGCCTCTCCCTACTCCTCTGTTGACCACCGGCAATCTTACCTCGAGAATGTGTTGCAGCGACCTTTGTCTGATCCACCAATCATCAACCAATGTCTCATCCACCAACCCTCACGATTGCCATGTTCTGATCAGTAATCAATATAATTTTTATGCTTATTCTCTGTGCCACTTCTCTGGAGAGATCTGAAATCTGTCTACTTCTGTTTGCCCTTATTTGGAGGACATTAATTTTTCTGTAATACATGTCTTTGTTCTGTGGTTCTGCTTACCATAAAACGCGCATATGGTCCGGTCTTCACATTGCACTCTATGTGACCCTCTTTCCCGCAGTTATAAACATAATTGGGCTCTGTCCATACCACAACATTTTACCGACACATTACTGTCCTCCAGCATCTGTAGCACCTCTCCTCGAATTCCTTGATTTGTGCTCTGCAATGCACCCTTCGAATCCGAATTCTTTGGTCTTCAATTTCTTCACCGATCTCATATTAGTGATTACTGTCATGTTCTTCGTGTTTCCGAACACCGGGCGTATTGACAAAATATTATATTCGTCCATCTTTCTTTTTTTGCTATAGCATTCCGTATCTCCTGTTCAGTCATTTCATAATCAATGTCTTTGATATGTACGACGATTCTACGGCTCCTCTCGTCTTTAGGTCAACCTGGAGGTCTGCTATTTTGTTCCGTAATGTTGTTTACAGCTCATTTGATTTTTGCACTCCTTTCATTCGAATGTGTAATTCTTTCTTGTTACCTCTTCTGAGAGATAGTACTTCTCCTGCCTCTTGCCTTGTCAGTGTCTAACAGTTTTCAACAGGTCCTGCTAGCTAACAGGAATATATCCTGCTTGCAACCTTGACCACGATTGTTCTATTATCTTGAACCGTTTAGTTAAGCCGGTGGGTTAACTTAATCTAACTTAACCTAGCTGAAGCGTAATAAACTGTGCATGTTGTTATTCTGTTACTCGGAAAAGAATGGATCTAGAATATTGGAAGCAGTATTCTGCCTTCTATTTCAGAATACAGAACCAGTGTTCCTGTTATGTTATCTTAACGGAACAGTCAAGAACAAACTGCAATCAATTTATATTAATTTTAATAGTTTTAATCAAAATGTATAACAGTAATGTTTTTAATACATTGCCAGAACAAAAGTACAATAACTGTAGTTCAACTTATATTTAAACCTTTTGAGGAATGGGGGCGTTTGCGGTAGAAGACCGACTTTTCGAAGAAAATTACGGTATTACTTTTGCATGATGGAAGGGGGAAAGAAAATTAATTTTCTTTACGTTTAGAACTATGAGGAATAAGAAGATACCATTTACTTAAAATCGGGTTTTATTACATATAGATAGGCCTATATATAACGTTTTGTGACTTGAAAATCTCTAATACCGTTTTATCAATTTCATTGAAATTTAGATATGCTGTTATAGTAAATCCTGAGGTTGTGCATGTGAAAATTTGATGAAGATTAGTTTAGTCTCTCTTGAGTTACGCTTAATTTAAGATCTAAATAATTTAGTGGGGCAAGTTAGAAGCATGGTTTTGTATGGTGCTGCAATTTGAAACGATCTTTTCTTTTTCTGCAGTATCTATTCTTAGCAATATTGTTATTTTCATTTATTTTTCATTATATTGCTTTTTTTTATAACTATATTTTATGGATCACATTTTTTTTTTCAAAATTTTTAAATTAGAATGAGTTGATACTTTTTAGAAGGAGACAGAATAAAGTAACCAAAAGTCGGCCTTTTTGCGCAGAACTGCCAACGTATTTTTTTAATTTCAGTCAAAATTTTTCTGTACTTAATAATTGTAATTTTGAAATGTTATATTTCAACATTGTCGTTTGGATATTACCATTAACTTACACTTATTAAACTGAGCTCACTATTAATTAAAATAATTTTTTACGTTTCTGAACTGAAACATTATGTAAAATATTATTTCATAACAAATTAAAGGGTACTTTGATTGTTGTTTTACAGTATTTATTCAAGTATGGATATGGTTATATTACATGTTAAAGGTACAAGAGACACTAATTAAATCTGAATTCTTTAAAAGTAATGATGTTGGTTGATGGTACAACAGGCACAAGAGGTTAAAGAAGATACAACGATAAACTACTTTACGCCTCAATTTTCCTTAGTAAACCTGTTATAGAATGAATGATATTCTTGCGATGTGTTGCATAATTCTCAGAATTGATCTGTATTCATATCAAGTCATCTAGAAGCGACTACCATTATGAGATGTAACATACAACATTAAGTGAACTTTAAAATTATTATTTTTATTTCTTATCAAGAAAGTCTTGAATTTCTTATATTGTAATAACACGATAGACGGGAATAAAATACTAATGAAATCAGTGGGTAAATAAAAATAAAAATGTACAGAATATAAAAATTTATTTAGTAAATTATGTACCTTATTTATAACTGTTTATTAAATATTAGTTACAGCATGACATTTTAATAATAATCGAAGAAAGTGATGTGCCAAAAATAAATTATTGCACCTGTACAGATTCCGTCAAGGACATTTTTTTCTGAATCATTAATTTCTTCAAGGTTACAAAAAAAAAGTAATATCAAGGAAGATGGTCATCACTTTCCACATGTAATTTTTTCCACCTAACATAAATGGCATCTGTTTCTTCAAATATTCCAGCCAACATAATAAAGTTTGGTGGAAAATTACCTTTGCTTTATTCATTCCAAGATGGATATACTTCTCTGTCACTCTGTATATGAATTTTTTTTGGCCCTAACTTTTTAATTTGTTTTAATATCTGGGAAAGTCATATCAAACTTTGCCAGATTTTTAAGTATAAAAATCCTAAAATTATATAGTTATTAATTAGCTTATAATAAACGTTCACAGTTTACGTAATTTAACGAATTTTTTTATGTTAAGAATTAATGTGAAATACTATTTTATGTTTAAGGTTGTTATAATTGCAATTATTTTTTTGTAATTTTTCCGATATTCGTGTAATTTTCCTTTATTATTTTCATGTAATTTCCTCAAGTAAATAAGGAAAACTCTGCAAGGATTTCACGCACAATAAGTAAAACAAATCTGGTTTAACTAAGAAGAGGGAAATCACAGAAAAAAAATTAAATTCGAAGAATTTCTTACGCAGTATTTCTGTATTGGCCGTTGTTAGTACGAGTATTAATGTTCTACTACTTATAAGAGACAATGAATGCAATACATTGTTTCATGACATAAAGGAGTGTTTTAATTTATCGCTTTATATTATTTTTTTCTCAGTTGGTTAGGTTTTTTTCTCATATGGTTACGATTTTACACAAAGCATTTGCTATACAACAGATATCTGTCAAAAATGTTTTATCTAAGAATACGAGTTACATGTATTACTAGAATTATTTTTAATCTGGTTTAAAATATAATATTCTACGGCTTAATATTTAAATAAACTTAAGAAGAGGATACTTAATTCTATTTATGTTCTTTTAAAGGTGAGGCAACATATATCAATTAGTTTTATTTACTTGACCCGTGTCATAAAATTTAATATTATAAAAAATCCTTCCAATATCTGAAATCCTATCTTGCTCCATCTACCCCCACAAAGAAAAAATAAAAACATTGATATGTTCCAGATGAAAATAATTTGATCTTGCTAAGAAAATATGTTATCTAAAAATATGTCAGAAACATTTTAAAACATTTTATGTTTTAAATATATAACATACATATATATGTTTTAAATTTGAATGATAAATTTACAATAT
This sequence comes from Zanna intricata, assembly GCA_010016005.3. Classification (NCBI taxonomy): domain Eukaryota; kingdom Metazoa; phylum Arthropoda; class Insecta; order Hemiptera; family Fulgoridae; genus Zanna; species Zanna intricata. The sequence goes on from JAAAKQ030112577.1 coordinate 12,139, forward strand.
TCTAAAAGCAGAATAGTCAAAAATTTATTTTAAATAATCATGATAACGTTATTAATAAAATCTATTATATATATATATATATATATATATATATACATGTTTATTGGTTAGTCTTTCACGCAAAAACTTCTTAACCGATTGAGTTGAAATGTTGCATGAACGTAGCTTTTATACCCGAAAAGAAGATAGAACAATTGCCTTTATGAAATGTGTTTCACTATTTCAAGATGACGGCCGTTCTAATAACTTGCGGTAACAACCGGATTATGTTCCTTGCCGATATTCAACTTTACTAAGGCCAAATTATTCGTAAATCGAATTCGGTGACCACTTACCGTATTTGAAATTAAAGTTTTTATAAAAAAAAAAAAAAAAAGGTGTTTTGTGTTTTTCGATATTAAGAAAAATAGTTTTATAGGTGCGACGATGTAAGGAGCGGCGGCTCAACCAACACAGTCACTGTCATTGTTACTGTGTGCGCGATGCTAATAGCTGCACCTTCTTTCGGTTACCTTACTAAAAACATAAAATAAAATAAAAAAAGTTTAAAAAAATGAATAACCAAGTACGATTAACTTCTTGTATTGTTTGTCGGGTAATGTTTTTTAGGAAGGAGGCCAACTATTCCGAAACCAGCACACTTCAAATCACTCAAAATTTCGAGTCCTGTGTTGACCAAATTGTTGTTCTGAAGAAGTTACTTTACGCAGATAGTTTTTGTAAATTGAATAGGCTTTAATTGTTATTTAACAATATTATTGTCACAAGTATGAGGATAATGAACATAGTGATGATCTAGGGAGGAGGCGGCGCCTGGCTGGACAAGGAAGGACAAGCGAAGCGAGCACTGAGCGGCTAATATTATAATGAAATTGAAGACCATTTAATATATCATCAAATGAGATAATACATAGAAATGAAAATGCAATTTAAAAAAAATTAAATAAACCATCAGAAATTTATTGAAGAAAAAGAATTCAAAATTAGTAATATGAAATTAAAAAAAATCTTTGTTACGACAAAAGAAAAAGAAAAATAATTTAAAATTATATTAAAAATGAAAAATTATGCTATTTTTTTAACATTAGAAAAAACTTTTGTTTATGTTTTATCTCCTAATATGCAATTCGATTCAGTTTATAAAAACTTTATCTAAACATAATCACTGTATATGATTATATGTATTGATGAGTATATGTATATACTCGTCAGTACATGTTTGTCGTATGTAAATAAATATTATTTATGTACAGTATAAACATAAAATTAATCTAAAATAACAGGTATATTATTCTTTTCATTTCATTTGAAAGAATTATACAAATTATAAAATTTTACAGAAGTATGTACGTGTCTACGTACTGTATACATATTCAACCAGTTTAATTTGGTTTTATGTGTTTAGTTCGGGTATTATTTTATGTAATTTCAATGTTTATTCAATATAATGTTTTGTAAAGATTCAATAATTGTTTTTTTATGCATTTTAAATAAGTAAATCAATCTTTTAAAGAAATATTTGGTTTTTGAAAAAGTAGTGTCACAAGTGATTGAGAAAATTGCTACCTTAAAATATTGTACTTCTATGTGTTCCTGTAATTATGTGTAATTGTATTGTGTTCCGATTCGTACTTAGTACGTTGTGAAGTTTGTAAATCCTTGTTTCTTTTATCACTTTAGAAAGTTTAAAAGACTGATGATCTGTGGGCTTTAAAATGGATAATTTTTTTTGTAATAATTAAAACAGTAATCCTTTTTATTAAAAAAAAGGCTATAAATTAAATATATCATGAAGAAGTAAATGCAGAGTAACACTGCGATTTATTGCAAACATCCTCTCTATTTTATACATTTTGAATAGACGAGGACAGCGAT
>JAAAKQ030112588.1:0-14012 GCA_010016005.3 Zanna intricata
GTTTATTGGAAACTTTTTTCTTATTTTTAGATATAGAATCCGTTTCCGAGAGATTGCCGTGCAGTTTTGATACACCTATATATATTTCGTTTTCATAAAAAAAAATAGTTTTTATTTCAAGGGATTTGAGGATTTTAAAAACTGTGAACTTTTTTCATATTTTTAATTACATTGACTATTATCTGTGTTAATATAAAACGGTTTCCATAAAAGACCGAAGTTAAATAATATCAACAGTAAGTTGTCTGTTATGCTGCTATCTAGTATGCTGTATTGTAAAATCTTAAAAAATAATTCCCACAAGCTTGAAATACCTTAATGTTAGATGTGGAACTAAAAAATTAAGAAATTAGTTATTTAAGTTAGCAAAATATAATTTTTATTAATTTTCAGGTAGGTAATGGAATGAACAGAGCGTTGAGCAGAGCAGCAGAGATGTATCCATTATTACCACCTGCAGTTGCTGCAGCGTATCTTACATATCCGACATCATACCTCCACAAAGCTGATCCTTTTTTGTTTACAACACCTGGTAAATCATAGAAGCATTAATTTACTTATAATATTATATATAGTTGTTGTAGAATGATAAAGCAAAAAATTGAAGTCATATTTGCTTTAATAATTCAGCAAAACTTTTTATCCGTTTGGAAAAAACTCGTAAAAATAATATTGAACCTGAATTATTATTTAAGTGCAGTGAATATTAAATGTACATGAAAAAACACCCGCGTGCGCCCAATACATATATATATATATATATATATATATACAGCACATATAATATTACTTAATAAACTACCTCCTCTATGTGTCATCGTGAAGTAAACTTCTCCGTTGAGACTCAGTGGGTCTTCAGAATGTTTTTTCTTCGAATATGTGTGTGTAGCAAGCTTTTATCTAATAGAGAAGACTGCAGTTGAGTTGAATTTAATAATAACATTGTGTATCCGAATTAAAACATGTTGAATGATAAAATGCACACAATCAAGACTATTTTTTTTATTGAGATTAAAAATTCTCATATTAAAAAAAAATCTCCTAATCTCTTGGATTGGCCAATCCAGGAGTCGAGATTAATCGTTGATTTTTTGAATCTACATTCCACATTTATATGGTCAGTGTTATTCCATAGTATTAGAAGAATAATTTTAGTATTAATTCTAGTACTCTAGTATTATTAATTCTATTCTATTGCTAATAGTATTCTAGTATTATTAATAATTCTAGTGTTAGAAGAATAATTTTATTATTCTTCTAATACTAACCGGTGAGATTTAATCGTTATTTTTTCTACGTTTATCTTTAATTCTAAATAACTTTTTACAGAACGGAATGCCACAATTTACCGATTTTCTGCACCCTCTGTTAACTATAATTTTAAAATAAAATCTTGCAAATGTGTGTCAAAAACAATCTCAAAATACAAAAATTAAAAAAAAAAACGCCATTTATTGGATACAATTACATTGAAATAATTCGTTAATGAAACCTACCGAACCGAATTGTGTGGTCAATCAACTAATTCTACTCTTTTTCTCACTCTATTTTACCATTTTATGATCTAAAACTGAATCAACATCATTGTTTTTCTAAAGAACTTCATGGAATGCAATAGAAAATTTAAGAGTCTTCATAACATACTCCGTCACGTGTTTGTTATTTGAAATTAATTACTTAATAAATTATAAAGTACGAGTATTTTTATCACATCTTTAATAACGGTTTCGCATAGTATTATCTGCAAATTAATATTTAATTTTACATTATAATTACTGTTTATATAAAAATGTAGCTTTTTATAATTTAATACAAGTTATCATCAATTAATATCTTTTTATTAATTACTGATTAATAATGTACTAAATATTGCTTATCAATTCTTTTTTTCTGTTAATTATGATTAAACATATCAGCAAAAAAATTCAGCAGTAATTTTTTTTTTAAATATTCCAATTTGCTGATTATATAAAAATATTAAATATTGAAACATACACACATATTTTCTTTTTGTCATAAACTGGTTAAATGATAATTTATAATGGCTTATTATGATGAATATTGTTGGATCTGTTTTGTAAGCCAATTGAATAAATTTTAACCGCCATATTTCATTTACTGTTAGTAAAATAACTGACCGTTACTAAAATTTTGTTTTTATTATAATTCTCTCATATTATTACCCAACAATTAAAGTTTTATAAATTAAGGATTGGTAATATAAGTCTGAATAAACAAATCATATACTTATGCAATATGTATTCACATATTCCATGTGTTTTAAGTACAATATTTACAAATTTTTAATATGTAATAAAATTAAATGCAAACTGCTTCCTCTGGATCGGATTTAGGACCAATTTTATATTTAATCTTTCCAGCGGACCTTACGACTACGGACTACAGACTGTCGCTTCATTTACCGATGACACGGTTAACTTGGCTATCAACATTACCCCAATTATAGCTTCAAATAAACTACAATCTGAATCGCGCCAAATCCATGGCTGTTAAGATGGAAGATTACATTAATCAAGTAAGGTCGAGTCATGTGACAATCGCAATAAAAAGAGATGACTGCCTACAAGTCCACCTCGATGGTATTCTTATATCTCATGGTCAAAATATATGGTATCTCAGTCTTCGTCTTAATTGTCGTCTGATATGAAAGTTGCATGTAAAAGAAAAGAGAAAACAACTGGATATTAAGTTTAAGGTAATGTTCTGGTTTCTGAGCAAGATATCACAAATTTCACCATCCTAAAAACAATTATTATACTCGACGATCCTGAAACCAATTTTGATCTATGGAATCTACCTTTAGAGCACATCAAGCAGTGACAACATTGAAATTATATAGCGATTCCAAAACAAACTATTGAGAAACATCAGTAATTTTATGCTTAAATGAAATCAAGCCACAGAGGCGCCTTAGTTCGAATGAAATAGATAGATCTACGAATAAATATCTCTCTCTTCATCTGTTTAGCCTCCGAAACTACTTACCTGGCGTGGAGATTACCGTAATCACGAATGAATATCTGGGTTTACCGTATGTTCGAGAATAAATAAAGCGATTCGATACAGAATATAAATTGCGGCTATACAACCACGTGAATTATGTAGCTATTAACCTTTTAGACGCTAATTAATAGTGAAGACGTTAAAAAGCTAAAATGACTCCACGTTTGAACCTTGGAGATTTATGTGATTTGAGATGGAACTCTATCGACTTAGTGTTACCGCTCTTTTTTCTGTTTAGCCTCTGGAATCATCGTAAGGAATTACTTCAGAGGATGAATGATGATGATGATGATGATATGTATGAATGTACATGAAGTATAGTCTTGCACAGTTTGAGATCTGTGACCATTCCTGAGATATGTGGTTAATTGAAATCCAACCACCAAAGGACACTGGTATTCATTATGTAGTATTCAAACCCGTATAAAAGTAATTACCTTTATTAGGATTTGAACCTTAAAACTCTCGACTCCGAAATCAGCTGATTTGCGATGACAATTTATCCACTAGACCAACCCGGTGGGTTAACTTAATTTTTCCTATCATATTTATATTTCACTTAGTCCAATTTCAGTTATTATTCTTTCATTATTAATTATAGTTTTCATTTAATTTTTTCTCTTGTTTATGAATTCTTATGAGTGATTTTGTTTTGTGTTAGAACTACTAAGGGCACTGTCTTCTGACCTAACTTTATGAATGTTCTTAAACTAAATATTTTGTAAAGGAATATTAGTATTTAATTATTGAGGATTTTCGGTGGAAGCCTCTCTGTATGTAATTGTATGTGATCATATTTACTTATAGTTTCTATAATAATATAATCGATTGTAAATTTACTTTGAGACAAAAAAAAACTGCTTTAGTAATTCAGTTATCAAAACCGAATTTCAGTGTAATTACAACATTTTTAATTTTCAAATGTATTCCATTTTTTTGGCCAATTTCATTAAAAAACAAACGATATATAAATTTTGAAAAGCCATTTTGGTAATCTTTATGTAATTACAGGAGTTTTTTGTGAGGTTTTCTTACACTCCTCAGCCCAAAACTTGACTTTTTATACAATCTCCGAATGGGAAACGTTGTTATATATCCGTAGATCGACCTGCCTCATCAAATCATAGAATATAAAACTTCCGAATCAACGCTTCAAGTTTAAACATCCCTAGAAAAAACCGGAAAATAAGAATAAAACGAAAGGAATGATTTACCAGATAGTCTTTCCATATACTGATTTCCAGCTCACGTACAACGTCACTTATAATTTTAGTGGATTTCGGGACGTCTTTACTACGGATGAGAGTAGCATATCACTGATGGAAGATTTTTTTTATATCAGCTTAGATTCTTTTCCTCCAATTATTGGAGCGCTACCCAAGAACGGCTCAGGTTTCCCTAAGGAAGACCGTCTTCATCCGTCCCAGAATTTTTTGGCTAAGAGAAGGATTCAATCGAATTATAAATCGTTCAGTCTGGTACTATTGGCTTGAAATTTTTTAAATTTGAATTAAATTAAACTAAAAATTTCAGTCATGGATTCTTCTTATTTTTAAAACCCTGAATATTTTTCGTGCTAAGTTAAATTGAATTTAATTAAAGATCATCCTGACTTACTGTGAAAAAAAAATATTTTGAACTTCTTTCGCCTTAATGTATTAGCTAGTATATGTATATACTACTTGATCTGCAACAGGTGAATTTCTCGACACATACTACGTAGGGCTTGGCTTTATTTTGCATATCACTCCGTCTACCTCAACGTCTTTATTAAAATACGAGCAACGAGCACGTATTCATATCAACCGCTTGAATTAAAAAAATAAATGTTATAAAATAATTTTTTTTTATTTACAAATTCGGATACAAGAAATTATTTTTGTAAATAAACAATATTGCAATTTATATTATTATAAATTTATATTCTACTGAATATAAACTGATTAAATTTAAAAACTGATTAAATAGCAAATAAAAATCACTTTCCATCACAACTCTTTCTCAGTAACTTAATTCATATTAATTCTGTATTCGTATTTGTACTGTAGAAGTGTAATCCTCAATTGCTTTTGATAATGAAATTTTTACAAATTTCTAGTCTAAATATATGACACCCCCCCCCCATTTTATAAAGAAACCAAGTTCTATCTAGCTTGAAAATACTAGATTAAAAATTCATAAGTTGCCGTATTTGTACGGAGAAATAAATATCATACATTTTTTACATTCAGGTATCAAATGTTCGTTCGGCGAATGCTATCACACGTAACGAGACGCTATTTATGAATAACAACTTTTAAAAATATAATATTTTTTAATGTTAAGAACTTATTTATATAACATTTATTTATTTTTTTAATAGGTTTACCGTTCGGATCGTTGTTCAGTAGTAGTTCAGGTGATTATAGCAGCAAACATTGCAGAAGGAGAAAAGCACGAACAGTATTTTCAGATCATCAATTAACTGGATTGGAAAAACGATTTGAAGCTCAGCGGTATTTATCAACACCAGAAAGAGTGGAACTCGCGAACGCTCTTCATCTATCTGAAACACAGGCTAGTAATATTTAATTATTTATTCACTCTTCCGAGTATAAGGTAATGATATCTAATTATAACTATAGGAATTTTTTATTAAAATTAATTTTATAACGTAAGAAATTGCCTGTCCGATTTCAAACCCAAAATTTCAGTAATAAAACGTAGATTCTTCTTTTTCTCTACGAAAGTTGGCGGAGTACGTAAAAATCTATATTCATTTTAAAAAGCGGAATCACTCCTGTAGATCACGAAACATAATCATACTTTTATTCTAAAATAATCCTTAATCAAATTATCTTTTAATTCAATTAGGGATCTAGTTTACAGATTCATTATTAGAAACTTATTTGTTAATTTAAGGCACTTAATTAAATTATAATGTACATTTTTGTACTTTTTCATATCATGCTAATTTGTCATGACAGGATTGATAAGCATCTAATATTTTCGAAGTAACATGAAAATCACCTAATTTTAGTAATGAAATTATTAAAACACACACGTAGGAGTAACTTTTTTTTAACAATTAGTTATCTACACAATCTGTTTTCTCAGAACGATGAATAATTTTCTTGAATATCTGTAACTGGATTGTTTATTTTTTCCAATTAGTTGTCCAGACATGTAGTCTTGAACAGATACAGATCAACCACTCCCGAGACGTGTAGTTAATTAAAACCGAACCCCACCAAAGAAGACCGGTATCCACTGTCTACCATTCAAATCCATATAAAAGTAACTGCCTTTACAAGGACTCGAACCTTAGAACTCCGGACTTCGAAGGTCAGCTGAGTTTACGATGACGAGTTTAACCACTAGACCAACCCCGAGGGTTTTAATAGCTTAATAGAGATTATGATAAATTAATTTCTTGTAGCGTCTGGAGAAATACCACGCTTGGTTGGGATTCAAATTCAGACCCTTCGGATGAAAGGCACAGATCCTACCACTCCTCCACAAAGATAACTTAGCAGACCGGTGTGGTAATTCGGCAGGTATAACTTAAAATTCAACTTATAATATAACTATGATTATTTTGTACCTTAAATATTACATAATTTTTATAAATATATAAACATGTGAAAAATAATAAGCAAAAATACGATTAACTTTTAATGAGTTTTAAAAATTGAAATTTTTTAGAAATACTATCACATTAACCTTAATCAAATTTTTAATGATAAAACAGTGATAAAGTATGGAAAATAAAAAAATATATATTTCTTAATAAAAAAAATACATATTTATTTTTCCGATTAAAAATAAATTTGTTTAATCTTTTATTTTAATAAGTTTCATTTATTTTTTATAATCAGGTAAAAACATGGTTCCAAAATAGAAGAATGAAGCACAAGAAGCAACTAAGGAAACTAGGAGAAGAAAAATCACCTTCACAGTTGAATAAAGGAATTCCATCTGTTACTTCCGGGCTTGTACCAGGTCAGAATTATAAAATATTTATTGTATTTAATCTGTAATAAAATTTGTAAAATCTGTAATGTTTTTAACATCTAAAATATATCTTCTTGAATTTAATGGAATAAAGTACATCCGAGTAAAATATTATCAATGACAATAAAAACAGTTCTTAATAAATGATAAAATCACAACAACAAAAAAATCACAAAATGTATGTGGAAATTTATGAAAAACATATTTCATATTTCACTTTTTTTCTGATTTCATCAGAATATCCTGTTCTAAGCAAAAACCCCTGAAATCTCAAATTTTTATTTCTGTCACATTTCAGTTGAAAGGATTTAACAATATTACAAGTATTTGTTAAATTAATTAATAAATTTCGATATATTACATTTTTAATCAGATATTTAAAAAGAGTTTACGTTTCTCTTTTGGATTTGTTAACAGAAAAGAGGCATATATATATAAAATTATGAGTAATAATAAACTGTTAATCAGTGTAATCTTATAAAAATATTATAACACCCTAGAATTCTATATTTCAGTCATGATAAAGCAGTCTAGGAACTCCAAGGCCACCAGATACGAGATTCCCTAACCTAGGAAGTTTGGGTACTACAGGCCTACACAAGTAGACCACATATAAGTCTACTCGAGTACATGTATTTTACTATAGAAATTTTTTATCTGATTTTATTTTTGTCTTTCCTTTTTGATGGATTCTTTAATAAGAAGTTGAAGAAAACACATCCATATTAATTTTCTTTGAAAGATCTTTCTAAAATGATATCTAACTATCTGAAATAATTTATTTGCTTCCCAATAATTTTGAAAAAATTTCATAGATAATTAAATATTTCACAGAAAATTTAATATTCCATATAAAATAACGATACTGGAATTTTATCTCAATTATTTGAATGGGTGTTATGGAATTACATTTTGAATCTAACAGTTTTATTCGTGAAATAAAAATTTATTTTTATTTTTTATAATATTTTTTTTATAATATAAAATAAACATATTATTTTTTATAATATAAAACGTAGTTGTAGGGGGTAAACATATAACATTCTAACATACATGTTTTACGAAGATTGCAGTAATGGTCTTTTTTTTGTAGGAAAATTAAGTTAGAATTTTGGAAAATAGCGATCGTGCAAAGTAGTTTCTGAATCCAGCTTTGACCTTCAAAACATTGCATTTTACGAATCAAACTTCAGTAAAAATAAATTTTTCAATTTTTATAAAAATGATGTGTACAAAAATATTAATTGAATAGGTCATTTGAATTTCAATTTTATAAATAATTGTTTAGCTTAAAATTTTATTTTTAATCACATTTAAATTACATACACGTATTATCACATTATCCATATTTAATCGTAATTAAAAAAAAAATTTAATAAAATTCTATTTAAAAAGATTTCAAAATTGTGTAATATTTTTCTTAAAGTCAAGTATTGTTAATTTGAAATTGATACTCTCTAGAACCATTATATGCTTTGTAAAGAAAATGGAAGGGAGATTGTCATATTTGCATCAACCTCAGAACGGAATGAAGTGCTTTGATATTCTTGATAGCAAGTGATAAGAAAATTGTTTTAATCAGTAAAATTCTTGGCAAAGTTGGAGGAAGTTTCTTGTCATCAAGAAGAGGTACTTTGAGTGCTTGTATAATAGCATTATTACTTGACTCAATTAAGCCTGCATGTCTTTTACAACAAAACGCTTCAAGATGTAAGACTTTAGCGAACGTCTTGATTTCCCTTTGATCATAAGTCAGAAAGTTCTCACAAGATACTAAACTTCTGACTCCGATATTTCTCTGAACTCTCAGATCGTTTGTTAATATATTTTCAGTTTAATGATAAGTTTTGTCCACATAAAAGCGCTTAAAAATTTTAATTTTTACTTTAAAAAAAAAAAACAAAAAGACTTATAATTAAACAGAAAATAATAAAATAAATTATTTAGAAAGTATTTCCATAAAATACAAAAATCTCAGTAATGTTAAATTTAAACGAACCGATTTTTTCCATTAAACTTTATGTTCTTATTTTTTAAATTATAATTGTCACTTTACTTTCCAATAACGGGTAATTTTTTAATAACTTGAACTTAAATGATTACTGACTATCTTACAATTTCTTTTTTCATCGTTTAACCAATTAATAATCAATCTTCTTGTTACAATAAATTATATTTCTTCACTAAGACCCTTTAAAAAGAAGTTTCTTGAAACCTTGATTTATATTGTAGCTGCATTTTTCTTTTTCAAAATACACTCCACTGTCCATCGGTACCTCAGTTAAGCATTTATTCAGCGATAATTCCAGCTCATCCCCATCTCTCACGACTTCATTCCATTGACTTCCACTTTTCATCCGAATCAAGCATCACTTTTTAAAAAAATATGTGACATTCAGTGACTTTCTTCTCAGACAAAAGGCATTTGTACACAAATTTGGCACTCAAAAAACACGTCTGTACCTACACTCAGCGCACAGTCTGGAGAGAAAGAGAGAGACACCAAGTCTATACAAATTGATTAGTACATGTTGTTACCATCTAATGCCCTTTATCAGAATAATTCCACTCTCAAAGTGAATTTATCATTATACTAACTAATACGAGTAACATCCTGAAGTTCAAAGTAATTCTTATAAGAGAATAAATTTTTTCCTTTCCATCGATAAAATTTTAAATTACGAATTCTACGTAATATTCAATTCCCTAAATATATCAGAATACTGATATATTTAACTGATATATACATATTACATATGTGATATGTATATATCTGATATATTACATATTTAACTAATATATTTAACAAACTGATATTTATCAGTATGATGATTTTCTGGTAGTCAGCTTTAGAGATGTTCAATGCAAACAAGATATATTTTTTATTAAGTCTGGTTTAATATCAATGTTATAAATGTTAGTTTTCTGGAACACCCTTCTACAGTTAGTTTTAAACATTTCAAATTCACTAACTATTTGGTCGTTATCTGAAAAATTAATCCACTTACAGTTTTCCTAACGGATTTTTTCAGTAAGTTCAATCGAAAATTCTAGTCGAGTACAGTAGTTAATTACCTCTTTATTTGTAAAATTTATTGGCTCACTATGCCTAAAATATTTTTTTTATATTGTTATTAGCTACAGAAAATAAACTAAATTCAACTGTACGTGTTTGTTGTTTTTAGAAACTATTTTAAATTTTACCTTTAAAACTGCAGATATGATTAACAAGAAATTCTATTATTTAATCTTTCTTATTTGTTATATATAATGCGTATATTTTTCTTGAATGGTGAAATTATTACTGATTTTAAGTATACTCTAATTACGATTTTCTTATCGAATACTGATGACGAATAAATACATATTTCCTTACTATCACCCACTCTTATCTAATCATCTTCTTAGGAACTTTCTCTTGGGTGATATTGTCCAAGTTGACGATATCCATTCAGTGGCTAAACAAAGAGCGGTCTAGAGTAGTAAGATCAAGGAATATTGGTGACCATAGTCCTGCAAAAAAAATTTTTTTCATTAAAAAATTCTTACGATTCCATAGCAAACTCAGCAATGTGAAACATTTCACTACTGAAATCGACAGTCACGCAGGACATTGATCTTGTGAAGGGCATCCAAAAATTAAATACAAGTAAATTCATGGTAGTCTTCTGCACCTAGAGTCTAAAAAATAAACAAGAAATTACTATATAAATTAGGTTCAGAAACGAGTTATATTTTTAGTTTAATATAATAAGTTCGATTCAGAAAAAAAATTAGATTCAACTATTTATTATTTCTACGTTTCGGCCAAAGGTGTTCAATTAATCGTTCACTTTCAATAGAATTTCCTGCAGGTATAGAAATGATCCGATCAAATTATTACTAATATTATTTAATAATGTATGTGACACTGATATAACTATTATAAACAGAACTTGGAATGAAGTATTCACAGTCGAAATGAACATCCATTTTTACTTGAACATTTTTGTATACGTTCTTACGTTCTTTAATACATATCTTTTCTTTAACACACACACACACACACACACACACACATATACACATATATATATATATATACATAATACTATATTAAAATTCGAGCGTTCGTTTTATTACATAAGATTAGTTGTATTTTATTTATCTTTACGGGTATTATTAATATGTTTTTATTTAGAAAGGCCGATGGATTTCTCACAACGAGCAGGAGTCGACTTTCTGGGATCCGGAGTATTCACCAGAATCCGAAGAACATCTTCAAGCGGAGAAGAACAGTCGGATTCCGATGATGAGATAATAGATATCGTAGGAGAATCTTCTACAACACGTTGCAGGCAGTCACATTCTCAGTAGATGATAGCATTACATTTGACGAAATCACTTATTTCAATTTAATTTTCAATTTTGTCGTAAATTTCTCTTACTGTTAATTTTTTAATTAATTGCATTATCATAAGGGAAAATCAGTTAATTAAATTAACGTTTTTGTATTAATATTTTTTTAACAGTGATGTAATTTTTGCAGTAAATTTTATTAGCTCACTACTATTTGTAATCACTTCTCATAATAATTGTAATTATTATAAAAACAAAACAATATAATTGATGTTATAAAACTTTTAATTAATTCAAGAAATTTTTTTTGTAATTTTTATTTGTTTATATATATATATATATATATTGTACTTTGCAAGAATTTTTATAAATTTTAACTGATTCTTTGACATAAATCTTAATTTTTTGGGCCTCTTTAACAAACGAGGCGTGTTTTTAAAGTACCGTTTTGAAATTAAAAAAAAAACAAAGAGACTTTTCATAATTATTTTATTTTTACATGAAAGCCAGTATCTTATTCTACTTTTCTACATAGTCGCCTTCAATATTAAGATAGTTTCATACCGAACCACAAGCTTTTGTATTCCATCTTTATAAAAGTTTGCCGCCTGATATAACAACCACTGCAACACGGCCGTTTTTAGACTAGCACAATTTTCGATACTTTAACCGTTCACTAACAATTTCGTAAAGAACACTTCTTGAAACTTGTGGGAACTCCAGTGATAATGAAGAAATCGTGAAGCGTCTGTTTTCTTAAATTTTTTCATCCACTTTTTGCACCAAATCGTCAGTGATCACTGAAGGTCGCCCACTACGTTCCTCGTCAGGAACGTTTGTTCAGCCATCCTTGAAAGCTCTAACCCATTTCCTTACCATTCCATCACTCATAATGTTTTGTCCATAGACTTCACAAATCTGACGGTGAATTTCAACCGGTTTTTCGCCTTTAGCACACAGAAAACGAATAACAGCACGTATTTCACAGTCGGCGGGATTCTCAACTGGCAGAGGCATTTTAAATACGCAAAAGTAAATGTAAACACGATTGATTTTGGCCGTAATGGCGTATGTGGCTTGCCAACAGATGTAGGTACACAATGCGCATGTGTAAGACACCGACCGCAGCGTTGCATCGGCTTAATTTTTAAACAGTACTTACTTTAAAAACACACCTCATATCTTGTAATATTATTTGGATAACAAAAGTCTTTTTTTCAAAATTTATACTTTTTTTTCTTTTCTTTCCATTAACACAAGATAAAAAGAAACTTTAAAATTAGATGCTAGCGTAAACATATCAATTTTTTTTTTTTAATTTTGATTTCATTTGAAATTCATGTTAAAAAATTGTGTAGGATATTTTAGTTGTTGGTCTATAATTTAAAAATATATGTAAAAAAAGAACTATTTACATAATGTAATTATGGTTTTATTCTTGCTTTAGTAAATTCGCTTAGGTCTGTTAGTTATGTTCGTATGTTTCAAAAAAATAATACGAACATTTTGTAAGCGGTAGGCTATTATGAATGTTCTAAAAATTAATAAAAATAACTTTTCATCAAATAACACAAAAAAAAAAAAGCGTGGAAGATGTTTAAAAAAAATTATGGTATTTTTATAACTGTAGCCTACGTAAAGTTTCAGATAAAATTTAATTTTATTTAAAAAAGTTAAAATATTTTTTTTGTTTAAATTTATAACCTTAATCTATTTTAAAAGTGTTTATTTCATTCTTCTTTTTAAATCTAAGAACGAAAATCATTAAAGCAATTTTTCTAATTGTAAATATTATATATAATTAGTATGTATATATATACATAAATTAGAGTGTGTGTTTTGTGTCATTGAATAAATAAATGAATGTTGAAATGCGTTTAAAAAATTATTTCAGTTATTAAAAATCTATTCAATTTTCACTGAATTAATAATTATGATTGTTTATAAAAGATCTAATAAAATAGTTAAAATAGTGTAAACATTGAAAAAGATATAGATTTTTTCCGCCCGACGAAATATCGTCATCAGCGCCCGTACACGATATTTATGCAGTAGATAAATAAATATTAAAAGTTAAATTAAAAATATTAAAACCTAGTAATATAAAAACGCAGTATATGACGTACACTTAAACTGTAATAAAACCACAATAGAAATTAAAACAATAAAATTACCATCTTTCATCCTCCAAATGCCATAAATAGCTGAAATGTACTATAAAAAAATCAAATATTTAAATATAAATGAACGCCCTAAGAAATCGTAAAGCATTCAATAACATCGTCTCATTGTTTCCTAAGATATTTCGGAAGTTAGCCTCTAGTTTAAACTTCCGACGCGATGACGTATAACAAACAAAAGGATGTGAATGTACAGTAAGTTGGCAGTCGCAGGGAACACAAACGGTTGCATTGGTCTGAGTCGTTAGATATCCATGGTTGAGCTTACGTGCCCTATTCGTAAATGTCAAATAATAAACTCCTCTCGACGGTTATTTCTGCATGAGGAGCTCCACGGTGGTATACTCGTATTATTCTTAACAGGACGAAGTTAATTTTTTTTTTTACCTCCTCTTCCCTCTTCGATGGGAAGAGGAAAACGATTTTTGGTCAGGTGACTTTAGGATAATTAATTCAGCAGCAAATAAAGGACAAGCA
>JAAAKQ030112599.1:0-14012 GCA_010016005.3 Zanna intricata
AGTCTGAAAAAAGGAGGCTTTTGGCTTTTGAAGCGTGGTGTTACAGAAGAATGCTGAAGATAAATTGGATAGAAAAAATATAAAATGAGGAAGTATTTAGGAGAGCTAATGAACAGAGAAGCTTGCTAAAACAATTGAAAAGAAGAATAGTGCAACTAATAGGACATATTCTTAGACACCAAGGCCTAGTTAAAAGGATAATAGAAGGAAAAAATTGTAGGGGAAGACCACAATTAGAATATATAAAACAGATAATAGATGATATGAACTGTAATTCGTACTGGGAATTAAAGAGAAAAGCTGATAAGAGAGAAGAGTGGAAAGCTACTGCCAACAAGCTTAAGGGCTGTTAACCAGAAAGAAGAAGAAATATCTATATTTAAGATATTTTAACCAAAGAAAAGTGATCTGTCTACATCCATGGTGAAGAGGTAACATCTCTATCTTTCATCCATAACACTCTTTATTTAAATTCCAGTGAGACTTTGAATTTTTCTTGAGACTTGGTATTTTAAAAAAATACATGTATAACCATGTAATATTAACAATTTTCAAAATTTAAATTTTGGAATTTTCCAAAAATTAAGGTAGTAGAAAAATTCTGATTTCAATTACATTTTTAGCATTAAAAAGCAGACTAGTTTTATGCACCACATGTTAAGAAACCAAAATTGTGTTTATCAGTGATAATTGAGCTGTATATTTTTTAAACTTTTAAATTGGTATAAATATAGTTAACAATACGTTCTTTTTGGCCTAATAATTTGTGGATGTAAAAAATAACTGATACACCCTAAATGTGAACAAGATGGATACAGCCACCTAAAAGGACTCAAATTCAGAAAGCTTCACTAAATATTTGGAGACTTGCAGAATATTATATAAATCAATAATCTGCCATAAAATTAAAATATAACAGCATAAAAAAAGGTAATAAAATAATAGAAAAAAGGGAAATTTTAATAAATTTAATTTAATGTTTCACTTTTGTAATAAATTTTTAATTCATTTATTAAATAATTAATATTATTATATAAGTATATATATATATATATATATATATATATATATATATATATATATTAAAATTATTTATATATTATTATTTTTATATATTATATTATATAATAAATAAATAAATATTATTATAATAATATAATATTATATATATATAATAAATATATGTAATTTGTTAAACATTCACTTTCAAAAATTATTGAATTTTGATAGTGAATATTTAGTAGTCAAAATATACATCTACATCTAATTGTAGATTTCTCTTTTAAATGATTCTACAATATTTCTCATTATTATGTTTATTTCAGTAGCCATTTATCATAGTTTTTTGTAGGAAGATTACACAGTTTGGCATAATTATATTTGATTATTACCTGATTAGTTTTGTTTTTTGGAAATAAATAATATATATATATTTTTTTTACCTAAGTACGAGTAATAAAAATTAAATTGTAGAAATATGAAATAATCAATGGATGAAGCCTTTACTTGATGAAAATCTTTCATAACAAAAAGAAAATGAAAACAAAATATGTTTTTGATTTTCCCAAAATCTATTTAAAAAATTACAACTGTTTTGGTACACGGTATCTACCTCAGATGTTACTTATAGAATATCAATATATATTCTGTATGTAACATCTGTTCTTGGTATATGTGTATCCTTGGTATTCTGTAAAATCTAAGGAGGGTATTATGTACCAAAACAACTGCTATTTTTTAAATAAATTTTGCAAAAAAAAACATATTTTGTTTTCTTCCTTTTTTTTTGTCTTGATGGAAATATAAGTTTTATTCTTATAATTTCTCCAAAAATAATTAATTAAAAAAAATAGTTTAGTCCTTAATTACTACTTTACCCCTATTAATTATGTATGTTTGTTAAGAAAACATCTAGACAATTATTGAAAAATGTCAGCAGTGAGTTGTTTAAGTTTCCCAGTCATGCTGGTCAAGTTATGAAATTCAGTTTTCAGTCATTTTAAATCCTATCATGAGGCTTATTAGCATCAAAATTTTGAAAAATATGTTTTTGAATTTTTTAAAAATTGAGACTCATACTTCTAAAAAAAAAATTTTAAAAAAATCAGGGGGCTTTTTTAAATTATTAAAATATTTACTAAAATTGATTTTAAATAAATTAAATCAAAATGTAAAAATAAAATTTAATTCAGAAGCTTTTCATCAGGGAGAGTATAATGATTTTTTGGTGGTGGTAATTTTAATATTTAACAAAATACATTTTGAGCGTTAAAAATTTGAAATTTTGAAAATTTTTTTTGTTTTTGAGGGCTCTCACACTTAAGGGGAAGCACTGGGATACAGTTAATTTTTACAAAGCTAATCCATAAGTGGTGGTAATAAAAATACTTTTTTTTAAATTGTTTAAAAAAATACAAAGATACAGCCATAATTTTAAATAAATTCCAGTGGGTAACTTGAGATAGATTTAAATTTGAGCATTTTTTTTTTAGGTTTAAAAAAATATTTTTTATCACAAGCCATTGAAGTGGGATAAGGTAAAAGTTTTTATAGCAGTTTGAAAGCCTATAGATGTAGAAAATATAGATGTCAAAGACTCCTTTTCTGAAACAAGATATAGCTAAAAAAAGAAAAATATATAAAGTAATTTTTTTTGTGAAGGGGTTGAATATTTATAAAAACGTTTGGTAATTTGTAATCTCAATAAAAAAAACATCACCTTTTGTAACAAAATTGTTGTGCTTAAGTGCCCCAGTAAAGATTTGAAATTTTATTTTGATCAAAACACCCTTTTTCCAATTTTGTAAAAGTTTAATACATTCAAATCCCCTGAAGGTAGTACTTATCTATCAGATTTAAAGAAAATTGTTCAAGAGGGTCCAGAGTTATAACCAAATACAGGCAAACATCCATCTTTATACACAAACATTTGTCTGATAAAAATAGGTTTGTTATATTCAAAGCACTGGAATAACTTTTTTTTGTGAATTATTTACAATTTATCTAAATTTATTGAGTTCTTAAAATTTTTTTCAAATGTGTTATTAAGAATAAAAAAAAAAAAAAAAATTTTTTTTTATTTCTCGCCTAATTTATAATCTTTCCTGTTACAGCTATAGATAGCTATAGCAGAATATATTGCGTTAGCCAAGAAAGTAAAAATAATTTTTTTTTAGAAATAACATTTTTTTAATTAAATGAAATACAGATTTTATTTATTTTTCCATTATTTATGTTAGCAACAAATGTGGATTATTATAAATTTGATTGATTGTAAATAAAATGTTCTGTTTTTAATCTTTTAAACTTTGATATGTAAAGAGAATTATTACAATAAAAAATAATTATGAATTCTAAATCTGTAATAAAAAATTTAAAAAAAATGAAAAAAAAAAAGTTATAAAGATATGACAACTATAGTCATTGACTTATAACAATAATTCTGATATTTATGAAAATACATGGTATTGTAAAAAGAAGAATAACTTCTTGATTAATGTATATTATTTACATGAAAAGAAATCATTAATATTTACATCTTTGTTTGTATTGTTTAGGTATATACAACATAACAATATTAAATGGATCTAAATGGGGGTCATTGTTTAAGTCACAGTATATAATATACATTTCAATTTTGAATTGTCACTGTCAAGTCCTAGAGAAGACTCGAAGACAATCCAACCAAAAATGAAGTTTTTCCTTACTCTTTCATGCCTTTTGGCTTCTGCCTTGGTAAGTTTTTTTTTGTAAATAATTACTATTAAAATTAAAAGAATTTCTTAAATTTAAGAAAATTGTGTAACCGATAGATAAGAAAATTGTACAGTTTGCCTAAATTGTTTACAGTGCTGTTCTGATTACATGTGTTTGTTACTGAATACTGCATGTTTTTCCAGATTTAAAATCTTCAGTTCAATCCATGTAACATTGAAAATAGATAGTAAAACATAAAATAATACATTACTGCATACTCATGTTATTAGCATGTATAATATAATGAAAACATTTTTTTTTATGTCTCCATTAAAATTAATAATAGCATTCATTAGAAGAATTTTTAAGCAGAAGTAATTACAAATTTTTTAACAAAAGGAATTTTAATTTTATTTCTAGAAATTACTTTCTGATTTTCAGTTTATTTATCTTACATTTTGATATTTAAACTTGTAAAATATTTTCCAAATATTTATAAATAAAATAAATAATTAATTATTTATAAATAATAATATAAATATGTATTTTAATATTAATATTTATAAATAATTTCTATTTGGATATCCAATATTAAAGTAGAGCTAAAAATGTTATTCAGGTATTAATAACTAATGTTAAAAAATGTTTTCAATTAATTACATAATATTAATATTTATATATATTATTCAAGAGTACAACTTATGTATTGAAATAATATAGTTTTAATACATATCAACAGTACATTTTATAAAAAAAAAGAAGTAAAACAAAAATTAATCCAGTTTTTTATCAGTAAGATAACATTTAGTGTGCTGTCATAAGTTTGTTTTCAAATACAAAATGTTTATCAGTAAAAAACTTTTGATAAAGTATTGAAAAAGTGTTGTTCCTCATTTAAAAGTAATCTTCTATTTGCATTACTGGAAAATAGTATTTGTTTAGAGTATCTAGTACACAAATGTTCTCCATGCAGTAAACAAAGAGGAATAATGAAAAAAAAAACTATAATTTTTTATTTTAATTTTTATTTTAGGTCTGTAGAAAAAAAACTTATTTATATACATAACAATACATTTTTTTTAGATCTTAAAAAAAATTCTGATAATTTTGAATTGAGTAAAATGTTTAGAATGCTTAGGAACTATTCAGTGTAAAAACAATTTCAGATCATATTTTTACCATTATTTCAATATACATTTCTATTTGTGTGTATTTATAATAGAAATAATGATGCATTAAAAAGTATAATTTACATCATGTACATTTATTTATTTGCTTTTTGTTTCAGATTGGTAGTGCTTTACCAGCACCAAGTTTTGGAGTTGGAAGCTCTGTAAGTAAAATAAAAACATTTTTATTTCATAGATCAAAATAAAATAATATTAGTACCTTACAAACATTTAAAAAATAAAACATACCTTTTTTTTATGTATTAATTAAAGAAAAAAAAACATAAAAAATTTTAAATTTTTACCAATAATATATATTTTATTTTCTATTTATAATTTATACATTACAATTTGTTCAACTTATGTATAGTAAGCAGCACCATGACTCAGTTATATGAGGATATCTTGTTTGGAAGGGAAGAGAAAGGAGTAAATAACACATTAATAAAACCTTATTAATGAACCTGAACTAAATTATAATTTTTTTTTCCTTTCTTCATGAAGTGACAACATCTCAAATTCCAGACATTATTTTATGTTGTGTAATATCTCTTTGTTATTTCTCTGTACCCCTACAATTTTTATTTAAATCTAGGTTTAATACTTTTGTATTTCTAAGTAGTAGTTTTTTCATTAGTCCATTGAGGTAATTTTTTAGTTAAAGGAAAATTATTGATACTGGTAATAAATATGACATATTGAGGAATATTCTCAAAAAAGAAAAATTTTTGAATTACTGGTGCATAAAAATGCATAACTACACAAATGTAAGAACATTTTGTGTAGTTATCCTGAATTAGTATGTTGTAATCTTAGTAATTATTTTAAAATTAAAAAAAAAATTTCATGGTATCACAAAATTGATCAATAACTGAGCAGCCGGTAAAAATTATGACATCAGTAAACCATGTATTCAAGATTAGCGAAAGAAAAAGGATTTATTGCATGGTACTTGTTCAAAAAGAATACTGTTCATGAACTGAAATTGGGAAAATTCCCCAAATTAGAGCAAGAACTATATCTGTTTATTAAAAAAAAAAGGGAAAAGTGTTTTACAGTATATACAGAGGTGTGCATTATAAAGGTGAAAAAAAACAGCTTTAAAAGGTAATATTGAGAATTGTACAGCTAGGTTGGTTCCAGAAATTAATGTATAGATCTGGTTTAATTATAAGATGGCGGAGCACTGTTTGTCAAAAATTGTCAAATGCATAAAAGAAAAACTTCCAGAATTTCAGCAATATGTTATTGGTTTGTACAAAAAAATAAATTTCAAACTATCAAAAATAAATAGTGCTCATCAAATAGTTGTAAACTTTGAAATGTCACAAAATTCAACTATAAGTTTGATTGGTGAAGAAGTGTTCCTATTCAAACTGGTGGTTGTGAAAAACAAAGGTGCGCAGTTATGACTGCCATCGGCAGCAAAGGACTGCACAAAGAAAATTTTCCAAAGGGAATAATTGTTTGATGTAATGAAAATGGATGTACAGATCCAGAAATATTTAATTGAAAATGTGAAACATTAACTATCGAAAAATAATTTGTAATTACTCCAGGAGGATTAACAATTTTCTTTCAATCTTTAGACATATGTATTAATAAGCCTTTTAAAAAAAAATTTAAAGAATTTTATTCTTCTTGGATACAAACAGTGATCATTCATTTATACTTACTTACTGGATGAATTAAAAGACCATTTCTCTCTCATTGGTTTGTAAATGGATACCGACTTCACGGGAAAATATATCTCCAGAGTTAATGATTAAATACTTTATAAAGTATTCACTTTCAATTAATATGAATGGAACGAAAGATGATATCCTCTGGGAAAATAAAGAGGATAAAGACTCTAATTCTGGATTTAAAAATGGTTACGAAAATGAAGAAGAAGGGGACTAACTAGAAAGCTTAACTATTGTTCTTTATCTATTTATAATAACATTAATAAATAAATTGATACTTCTATTAATATCAAATCTTCTGTTTATTGAAGTATCTAGTTGTAAATGAGTACTCTAAAACCTCCATTAATCTTATTAGTAGCTCTTCTTTCTCATTAATCTTAAAAGTAGCTGCAGGTCTTATATGACAAATAATGGTATTTTTATTTTATTACTATTCTAGTTTGTAATTATATGATTTTCTCTCTTTGTGTAGGTCTCTGTGGAGGAATCCAGTAGTACCACTGTAGAAAAAACTGAATCGGTAATAAACTTAAGTATTAAACAATCTTTTAGACATTTAAGATGAATTTCTTTCTTTGTCTTTAAATGAACACAGAGAACTTATTTCCAGAATCACATTTACAATTTATTTGCTTTTTTTTTTAAATGTATGTCTACATACTTTTTAAAAAAACAAATTATTAGAATATGTAACAGAATAACTATTTCAGTCATATATACAACTGTTTCTATTACAATCTGTATTAATAATTAATAAGACTGTTAATCTTATATGACAAATTAAAAGTTTTAAATTTAATACATTTAAAAAATTAAAACCTTTTAAATAACTTCCTGACAGAAAAATGTTTAATTAATGTTAGTAACTTCATATGGCAAATTTTAATTGTATCTTAAACCTTCCCATTGATTTGTTGCTATAATATTAGTTGTGGCTGCTAATCTAATGCAATTGGATGTTATTTTATATATAATAACTTGTGCAAATATTATAATCATGGTATTATTTGCAACTATTAACATTATGTGGTTGCCTAACATGTTCTTCAAGCTAACTCAAAAATACTAAAGTCTATGCCACTTATAGTAGGTATTTCATTTTACTATAAGATTTTTAAAAATTAAGAGATTCTTATTTTGTGTTACTAAATGGAGAGAAATATATATTTATACAAGTATAAATGTGTATTTTATACTTGTATAAAATACACATTTATTTTATACAATAAATGTATAAAATAAATGTTAAAATAAAAGTGTAGACTTGCAAGTCACTTAACCTTTCCTAGTTCACACATTGTTAAGCAATAAGGTGAAATAAACATCTTCTAAAAAAAAAAAGTATTAATAGAAAATTCAGAATAGTATGAGCAGTCTTAAGATCTTTAGTCTTTAAAAAGAATCTATAAGTTTCATAAATATTATTGCTGACTAGAACTAGAATAAGATTTGAAATGCTAAATCTTATTTATTTCTCATGTAACTCTTGATTTTAATTAGTTTTTTATTTCCATTTCTTTTTGTTGTTGATTGAATTATTTTTTTTAAGTTTGATTCTTTTTTCTAAATTATTGTTTTATTAGCCACTATTCTTAAATAATTTAATGAAATAACTTTTAATTTTTCTTACAAAAAAGTTAATGGAATTTTATAATGATAAATGAATGTAGCTGATCACCTATTATTCATCTACTGATTGAACCACTCCATTAGCTTTCAATTCTTTTGACATAAGTATCAATATACAGTATAAATGCTAACTTATTAATAAAAGTTAACTAAAAATTTCTGTTTTTGACATTTACTGTTAACTTATTTAAAATTGTTTATTTTTTATTAATTTAATATCTTCAGTTATACCTGTTTCTGTTAAATGGTCTTTTTTTGGTTTTAAAATATTTCTTTTTCCTTTGAAGGAGCTCAACAAAATGATTAACATATTGTAATTATTGTAAATGTATTATACCAACACATATTTACACCTGAAATATAAAATAATATTTCCATTTATTTATTGTTTTTTAAAAATATAATTTAATTTTTTCAGGTTGGAGTAGCTTCTTCTGGTTTATCATACTACCCATACTCCCCATACTCCCCAGTTTCTCCATTTTATCCACCATATTCTCCAATTTCTCCACTCTTCCCATGCTCCCCATTTTCACCATATTCCCCATTTTCTCCAATTCCCCCATTTTCGCCAATTTCCCCATTTTCGCCACTTTCCCCATTTTCTCCAATTCCCCCATTTTCTCCATTCCCTCAAATCCCCCCATTTTCTCCATTTTCGCCACTAACTCCATTTTCCCCATTCCATCCTTTCAATAAATTCTCTCCCTTCTATCCACCATATTTTCCACCATCTATTCTCCCACCTTACTTACCACCCTACTCACCAGTAGTTCCCCCAGTTTTACCTCCTGCACCAGTGGTAAGTTGTAAAGAAAGATTTATTCATTTTAAATATTATTAAATAGATTAATAAATTGTCAATAACACACACACACACACACACACACATATATATATATATATATAATGCAGAATTAGGTCTGTTCAGATACTTTTTTTTTCAGTCTGCAATAACAGTAACTGCTCTTTCCATCAGCATGTTGTTAGTCATTAAAAGATAATCAGTATTTTTTTTTTTTTTAGTGTACTGATCAATATGGTCAGCAGCTACTAAATTTACACTGCCAACAGAATATAGTGAACTGCCAAGCAGTAATTCTTAACTCTGATGGTGTACAGTAACCATTCAATAAGTGTGTCTTTACTATTAGTGTTTTACCTTACTTCATCCCTAAAATTTCCAGGATAGTGCTTAAGATATTACATGTGCTGCAATTACATAACTAATCAATTATAAGGATATTACTTGATATTGTTTATTCTTTTTATTATTTTAATTATATTGGAATTTTATTTTCTTACTCTGAGTAGAGTAATGTAACTTATTCCATAACCACAAAATAACTCTATGGATGGATCTACCTTAACTTTTTGTTATATAGTTTGCTATTATAATTTTTATGTGTTGTAACAAACTGTTTTTCTTTCAAAACCTGATGTGCATGTAAAAAGCAGAATTGCTTTTAAACTTGGTGAAAAAAAAAACACTAGAAAAGAGCAAATAATATTAAAGCATATGAAATAAAATATATACATAAAAATAAAAGACGGACATTTTTATGTTTTATACTGAAGCATATGTATGATTTAGCTGTTACTAAAGAGTAAGAAAGAATGAAAAAACAAAGATGATAGCTTTTCTGCACTTCATCATGGAGAACAGTCATAGATGACTTTAGTATTCTTAAAATAGGATTTGATTTGGCATGCTTGGTATTTTCTTTGGGACATATTTTGCCAGTGTAGTTACTCATTTAGCACCTCTCAGCAGATACCTATTGCTTTAAAATGATACCACTCTTAACAAACAGCATATTTTAGAAGTGAACCTTATTTGCTACAACTGAATAAGCAGCATTAATAAACGATTTTTTCTCTTGGAGTAATGCTGTTCTTACATAACTAGTCCTTGAGGTGAACAAAATAAAGAAGCCATTGTGAGCTAAAACTCATCTCCATTTTAATGGCCTAGACATGCTGATATAATAATATTAAGCTCAGTAAAGAATGAATGGGAAATCACACTTGCTATCTTAATATCCTGATAATTTATGCTTAACATTCTCTTCAATGGTTGTGCCATTTTTAGGAGTAACATAATCTTATATCAGGTTACCTTCAACCATTATGGTTTATCCTTATAAATATAAAAACAAACATGATACATTTATGATAAACAAACTAAAAAGAAAGTTGGAAAGTAAGAGAGAAAGAGACAAACAGAGGACACAGTGAGTGAAACAAATTAAAATTATTTATTTATTTACAAATGAATTAAAAGGAGACATTAATATGAAGAAAGAAGAAATTGATTGATAGTCAGAAAGAGTGAAGACAAATTTTAATTAAATAACCTTTAAATTGAGAAAAAAGTAGTGTTTATAAACTCTCATTGACATAATACAAATAATAGTTTGTTTATTAATAATTTATTTTCTGTAATTTTTTATTAAATGTTTATCATTAAGATTGAGAATTTTTGTTCAACAAAGTTACTATCTTTCATCAATAGTATGCATAACATAAAAATCGATGTAGCTTGAGATTTTGAATAACTTTTATTTAATGATGATTTGTATTCTGACTGCTTTTATCAAATATATTTGTGATTTTTAAGAATATTTTTATTAAGATGATTTGTATTCTGACTGCTTTTATCAAATATATTTGTGATTTTTAAGAATATTTTTCAATGTAGATAATTATAATCATTCTTTTATGCTTTTATTTTTCTGTTGCTTTTTTATTTAATAAATAAATTAAGCAACATTATGTTGCTTACGAATTATTTTTGTAAACTGTTTTAATTAATTATTTCATTATTTCTCTTTGTTACAGGTATGCTAAACTAAGTAAATGTTAATGAGAAGATTAATTATTCTTAATTTTTGACATAAATTTCATCTCTATGTATTTTGTGTTACTTATAGATTCTATCATTAAATAAAACATGACACTTCATGAATAATTGTTTGTTATTTTCTTTTTAAAATATATTTCTTGTAATGGTGATTAATCTTTAAAGTTAATCTCCAATTTACACTGGCCTCCATGGCGCAAAAGGTAGCGTCTTGGCCTTTCATCCAGAGGTCCTGGGTTCCGAATCCCGGTCAGACATGACATTTTCATCATTCATCTTCATCCTTGATGTTATATCTAATGGTGGTTCCGGAGGTTAAAAGAAAAAAATCTACAATCTGGAATCAGCTGAAAAATGTATAATTGTCTTTGGTGCTTATAGATGCTGTATAATTCCGAAGTTGAGCAAAGGTCTTTTCTAAGAATCCTTGATTCTTGGATGGTGAATTTTGGAAGAAAGCAATTTTATTTTTGCACTTTATTAAGTTGGTCACTGCAAAATAATTAGTAGTGTGCTGCAACTATACTGCTTTAAAAAAATCTCAATGTCCCAGATGATCATACTGACGATGGGTATCTAATTCTTCTAAAGGGCTTTAAAGTATTCTCTGGATGACATTTTATGTCATTATCCTCTACAGGTAATTTGTTATTTTGAAAAATTCATCACTTATCCTTTATCCTGGATCTCTTCTGACTCACTTCGGGTTACTTGCATACAGATCAGACTCTTTAAAGTCCATGTTGAATGAGGATATGAAACCTACTTATTTTTGATGTGATTAGTAAGGATAAGTAGCTTGTGGAATTTTAAAAAGAATTTTTAACAGGAATTTTGTTATGTAGTATGGCAGGCATAATGGCTGAAGTGTCTGTCATGTGAATAGTTGAGGGGTATAATGAAAAACGTTTTGTAAGAGATCATCATTACCTGAAAACAAGTGATAAATCACATGATACAAATAAACTAAAAAAATACTAATGTAATTTTTTTAAAAGGGAGAAGATTGTAAAAGTATTCAAATTTTATATGGAGGTGTAAATAAATAAAGATAACAAAGAGATTCAAAAATTGAAATCGCTGACAAAAAAAAAATCATTAAAAAAATATATATAAAAATTCATAAAAAAAAAAAAAAAAATACAAATAGTTACAGAAATATTGTACGAACTCAAATTTCCCTCACATTACTCTACAATGTAGATAATCATACTTAATCAAAGAGAATGCTAGGTACTATTATGAGGTACTTATTTAATGGACATATCTAAGAATTTCTAAAGACATAAGGAATACCAAATGTCAACCTGAGTACTCCAAAGAAAGTTTCCTTATTATTTCTATTATGTAACTGACACAAGCTTACTGCCAACATCAATGAAAGATAAAATAATTTAAAAGAGTAATGAACATTATTTAACATATGAAACATAATTTTTATCATGTTTTAGTATCCAGTTGTCTCTTTTGTGGTAGTTATTCTCAACAGTATGTCAGAATCAAGCATCAGTTAATTAGATATTGCAGGAAATAGTTTTTCTGAATAAGCAGCTGATATAAAAATATAAACATTTATAAGGTAACTAAAAATGTTACTTAAATGATCTTTGGAAATATCCTAAGTAAACTATATTGATGTTCTCACTCTGCCATCAGTTGATGTTATTGTTGGGGGAATTTTTAATTAGGAAGACATGAATTTACAGTTTGGTTGAAAAATATGTTTGATCTGAACCATGTATGTTCATTTAATACATTGCTTTTGTCATTAGGTAGAAGCGTATTAAGACGTGATTATTTTTAATGTATTATATAAAATGTAAAGGTGTTTGTTAGCATTTGTGGATTGCAGATATAACTGGCAAATTTTGACTAAGTCACTACTGACAGTTTTGTTTTAATTTGTTTGATGGTGTCTCCTATTTGACCAATGTAAACCATTGTGCAGCCAGTTTATACATTTTTGGATTTGAATACTAGATCGTGGATACAGTGTTCCTTGGTAGTTGGGTTTTAATTAACCACACTTCTCAGAAGTGGTCGACCTGAGATTGTACAAGACTACACTTCATTTTCAATTATATAAATAATTCTCACTCATCCTCTGAAGTAATACCTTACGGTAGTTCCGGAGGCTAAACAGAAAAAGAAAAAAAAAGAAAGAAGTTTATACATTTCAGTATATAACCTGAGACTGTACAAGACGACACTTTATTTACATTCATACAGATCCTCCTCAATCATCCTCTGAAATAATAGCTTATGGTGACTTCGGAGGCTAAATAAAAAAAGAAAGAGAGAGAATATATTTGCATATATTTCAGGAGCACAAATCACTATTCTGTGAATAATGATTTTTTTTTTGCTTCCAAAAGAATGCATTCCAAAAGATTTTTTTTTAAAGAATGCATTCCAAAAGATTTTTTTTTTTTTTGTGAATAATTTTCTCTTAAATTTGATAAATATGGTTTTCTTATTTTCTATTCCTAATATGTACACTGCAATCTGTTCAACTTGTGAACAATAAGCAACTTCATGGCCCTATGAGATGTGGATGAACATATGATGTGTAAATAAGGTACAGTCTTGTACAGGCTCAGGTTGGCATTTTTGAGATGTGCGGTTAATTGGACCCCAACCACTAAAGTACATTGGAATCCTCATTGGTTTAACCTCTGAAACCAAATTAAGGTATTACTTCAGAGGATGAAGGGGGATGATACATAAGAATGTACAGTGTGTCTTGTACAGTTTCAGGTTGATAATTTCTGAGAAGTGTGGTTAACTGAAATCAAACCATCAAAGAAACACACCGGGCTGATCTAGTGGTTAACGCTACATTGCAAATCAGCTGATTTCGAAGTCGAGAGTTCTAAGGTTCAAGTCCTAATAAAGATAGTTATTTTTATACAGATTTGAATACTAGATCGTGGATACCAGTGTTCTTTGGTGGTTGGGTTTCAATTA
>JAAAKQ030112632.1:2699-20061 GCA_010016005.3 Zanna intricata
ATGAAAAAAGTTTATTATACAGATCTGGAGATTCTTTGATTTAAAGTAAATAGCTAGCAAAAGACTTTGTCCAGATCTCTGCTCTACAGGTCAAATAATATTACTCTGCATGGATACAAATTAATATTCATTAATTATTTAATTGAGAACGATATACAAAGGGATTGGTGTACATCTACCGTGATTTTTTACAGATGCTATGTTGAAAGAATAGGAAGCTCAATTACAAAATACTAATAACTATTGCCTAAATTACTTCTGTAAGACTTTTTTTTCATCAAGTATTTGTTTTCGGTGTTTATAAAATCATTGCCATAAAATCTTATTTAATCCAGACGTTTAATTTTTTAATGATCTCAATCTACCACAGTTAATGTTAAAATGCTAACTTAACACAAAAAATATAATTTTTACAAATAAAGTTCACGATTATCGAAAGTAGCTAAAATATATATCTACAAAAGTTAGTTTTCTATATTAATTTTTAAGCATTAATTTAAAATAAAATCATTAATGACATAACCTTTTATTCTTAATTTTTATTTTTGTTAATGTCGTCTATCATTTACAAAAAAAATGTCAATTATTAATGTTGTATCTCGTTTATTTTTACCAATCAATAAAAAGTTTATTTATAAATTAAAAAGTAAAGTTACATGTTTCTATGCAAAAATAGTATAACATTAAGCAAATTAGATTTGTACTCTTACTGTATGCATTAAATTTCTTTAAATCTAAGCTACTCATATTTTCCATACATAATGGTAAATTAAATTTATTTACTACTATCATTGCTGATATCATTTCTCTATTAATAGAAAATTTATTTCACAAATGAAACAGAGTATAAAATAACAGTTACATATAACTGATTTACTATAAAATGCAATAATAATTAAAAAAAAGAAAAAATTATATACAAATATAAAAAAAAAATCTTAAATAATGAATTCTATCTTGAAAACTAATTCTTAAACAAAATTTTATTCAAAGTAATACACAATACAAGCAGTATAACCAGATTACAATCGCCAGGTAGCTGGATCATCCCATCCAATTCTGTGTAAGAATATTATAATCAAGTACATTATTTTCACTTAACTCCAGAACCCCATTTCCTTCCTTAATTTTTGATCTGATTTCTTAATTTCAATCCATTTAATAAGTTATCCAATTTAATTTAATTTTTTTAAGGAAAATTCAGATTTTTAATATTTATTTACAAATAAATTAAACTACACATTAGAGACCCATCAATTAGATGTATATATTCAACTGTAAGTTATAAACTCAAAAAAACTTAAAATGTAACTGACATAGTGACTTTGTTGTAAGCACATTTTCTTTAAAAATAGATATTACTGAATTCTAGATATT
Source organism: Zanna intricata (assembly GCA_010016005.3). NCBI lineage: Eukaryota > Metazoa > Arthropoda > Insecta > Hemiptera > Fulgoridae > Zanna > Zanna intricata. The sequence continues at coordinate 4,077 of JAAAKQ030112632.1, forward strand.
AATCACTTAAGTAATTTTAAATAAGTTCCTATATTCTATACTTCCATTTTTTATGATCTGAATAGTCTATTATAACTTTTTGCATTATCTGGACTTTCATTCATCTGACCTATGTCTACTCTCATCTATTCTAGATGGACCAGCCTATAGCATATTAATCAAACAAAATAACTAAAAAAAATCTCCAGTATGAAACAAGAGAAGTTGTAAAATAGTATAACACTAAATTATTCTCACAGTATATATAAGAAATAACAAAAACAATAAAGTATGCAACAGAATCAAAATTAGACTTATGATAAAATATAATCTTTACTTCTTTAACAGTTAAAATTCATTTCTTCACCTATTGTTCTAATTATATTCAAAATTTTATATGTAATACTTCTACAAACAATCAGCATATTTTCTACACTTAAAGAAATTATTTTGTCCTCTTAGTCATAAGCATTTTCAGCTTATTCTAAATATTTTTTTCCCACGCTATTCAGTAATGAAGATAATTATCTTCATTACTTAAATTACTCTTCTTTTTAAATGATACAGACAATGAAATGAACTTACTATGGTCACACAAATGCTTCAAGCACAAAGCCTACAAAAAATGAGAATAAATGTTCAACAATAATTTGAAATTCAAAGGAAAGTGGGCATATTACTTGGAAAACTCTTAAGGTGTTGCAGTGGCATAGGCTGCTACTTTAATTATTTTTTGTACATCTTTTTTCTTCAGAATAATAAATGACTTTCTTCAATTTAATACAGAGAAAAATAAAACTGCAGTAAAACTTCTTGGTCAAGATACATAATTATGATGAATGTAGGACTAGTATATTAATAGAAGATATGTTTAAATGTTGTTGATTACATTTATCTAATCTGTGTGTAATAAGTAGTTCTTTAAAAAAATTGAAAAATGTAATCATATAACAATTATTTAACAATTGGCCGTTAGAATACATTACAAAAACTACACATTACATATTTTCTGATTTAATATTTTTACTTTAGAATGTTGGAACTAACTTATCTTTAATATTACAAGGTATATTCATAAATTAAGAGCCGTTTGGTCATTAAAAAAAATTAACTCATAAGAAAAGGTTTTTACTTACAGTTTTAATTTACTACATATCTATTTCACTTTTCCAGATAATTGCTATCCAGTTCTAAGCACTTTTCATAACTGCACAAGTTTCTTTAACCCCTCTATACAGAAGTTATGGACTGGGAATTGAACCACTTGACAACGGCAGTCTTGAGTTCATCATTTTCAAACCATTGTCCACTAAGCCACTTATTCAAATGCAAGCGAAAGAAGTCACTATGTGCAAAGTTGGGAATATATGGAGGGTGATCAAAAAGTTCCCAACAAAAACCTTGAATCTTCTTGGTTAAGGCAGCAGTATCAGGACGTGCGTTGTTCTGAAGGAGGATTATGCCAGACGACAGTTTCTCACATCATTGATTTTGGATCATACATCTCAGTTTGGCGAGCATTTCACAGTACATATCAGCAGTAATTGTTGATCAATGTTCCATGAAATTAACAAAACTGATGCTCTTTTTGTCCCAAAAGAAGAAAAAAACGGTAGGCAACATTTTTCAACTTGAGTACCAGATGGTGCCACTGCATTGACTGTGGTTTTGATTCTGCATTGGTGTAGGATATCCATGTCTCGTTGCACATAACAATGTTGGAGAACAAATGATCTTTTTTAAAATGGTCCAAAAATGATCGTCCACTGCACATTCTTTGCTCTTTGTGTTGGTTGATGAACATTTTTGGTACCCACCTTGAACACATTTTGTTATATCCAAGCTTTTCTGTGACAATTGTGTAAATGGAGGTGCATCCAACATGTGGAAATTCATCAGCTAGATCATTAATCATCAATCGCCCATCACATTGCAGTTTTCAATCACTTTTTCAACAATTTTGTCAGTCTGAATACTGGGCCTGCCACTCCACTCTTCGTCATGCACATTTGTACTATCATTTTTAAAGTCTCGATATCATTGTCTAACCTTTCATTCACTCATTACTGTAGGTCCATACACTAAACACAATTTCCAATGAATTTCAGCAGCTGAAGATACTTTTACATACAAAAATCGAATCACAGCTCCCACTTCACAACTGGCGGGAGAAACGATTGTCAAAGACATAGCGATAAGCATTCACCAGTAGGCAAACAACTAACATCAAAACATTAACTGCAGTGGCTTTGTAGATAGCTGACAGACGGCCCTGCATGCATGAACCTGTATTCAGATTGCAGGGCTATTCTTTGTTTGGAATATTTAAATATAAGCCTTTGGCCCTTACTTTATGAATATTACATACATTATTCAAACTTTTAATGTAGATATATGACTTTTTAAACATCAGAATAAATATAAAAACTTCCCTCCATTCCTGTCATAATGAAATTACGGCATACCAGTTATGTTCTTAATATTTTATTACTTTAACTTTAAAAATATTCTTAAGAAAAAAAAATTAATAATTTTGTTTTCTCTAACATATTAATTAAAAAAGTTAAAATGAATAACAAAAATATATACTAAAATAAATAAATAAATAAATAATACACTAAAAATTATGAATTAGTAAAAAGTGATTTCTAAGACTGTAGTACAAATGGTATACGATCTGTAAAATTAAAAAACTTATATTGAAAAAATTAATGTCAACCAAACAAATGGGAAAAGAACACAGATCTTTAGTCAGTAATGTAAAAACTGAAATGATCAGAATTCTTTTAACAACTTTAGTTAATTAATAACAGTAAATATTTCACAATATGACAATTAATAAAGTTTTATTGTAAAAGGTAAAAGTAAGAGAATAATATTTTAAAAATAAAAGTTCAATTTCTACTAATAATATGAATACTTAAGTATGTTATTTATATTTTATGGTAAAACTACAAATTTGAAAATATATTTAAAAAATAATATAAGGAATGTTTTCCAATAGTATTATTTTTAATTGAAACAAGTTACAGGAGAATTTTTCTTGAAAACTGTATCACTAGTCAATTAAACACTACAAAAATTTTTATGAAGTCAGCTGTGGCTACAAAGAAAAATAATGTACTTATATACTATTTTTTTTTGTTAGTTTCTACTAACCAACTTTTTACATCTATTTTCAAAAATTTGTCTCCTCCCAAGAATTCAACTAAAATCATAATCCCCTGAGTGTCATTTCATTTTTTTTCTACTGAATAATTAAGTTTTAGGATTTTGAGATACACATTAAAGATTTATATCAATTCAATTATCAAGAAATGTGACAAAGAAGTTTTTGAGTGTTGAAAAATTCTTTTCTCTGTATCAGAAGTTATTTTACAAATTTAATAGAAATACAATTTCTTTTCACTTCAAGAGTTACAATTGCACTGCTATTTTTTCAAAATCTGAATATAATAATCGATTCTCATATTTAGTAACTACATGGCAAAAACAGTCTTCATTTTACACAACAGCAAAGTTGCTTTAGCAAAAGATATTAATATTTCTATTTTTTATGTTCATCATTTAATATTTTTACCAAACGTAGTACACAATATTCTGTGACCCAAATTTTTCAGTTGAAAAGTCATAATTATGACCAAACCATTTTGAAATAGAGGTTAATTTTAGAGTGGAAATGATGAGTTTTTTGAGAATTCTTTATTTTCTCTAAAAATAAAAACTCAAAGCTATTATTTTAATCACAAAATATTTTGTCCTTCTTGAAAAAAATCACAACACTGTCTAAATCTACTCATTCATAATGTTAAATTAAACAAATCTCACAATTTGCCAGTGATCTTTTTATATCAGAAATGTTATTTGCAATCAAAACCCAAATTACAATTTCACTTTGCAGTCAGCAGAATTAATTATTTTCATTAGAATAATCTTTTTATTAGAGATATATAACAATACGAAGCACTTGAACTGCCCAACAAATGTTACAGTCAAATATGCAATCTTGATTCCATTAGCGTTATAAACTTCTCAAAACTGCTCCTCAAAATAAAACTTAATTAAACAGTATTATTTCAATACTACCATAAGTATACATACTGATGTCAATTTGTATAAGTAAGAAATATGTTTAATAAGTTTAGGAGAAGCAGTCACAAAGGTAAATACTATATTGTCGTGTGTTCACGGCTCAATTAGGATACTAAGAGACTGATAATTGAAAATGTTCATATAATTACAATTTATTAGTTAAAGAACATAAGTAAAACAGACAAATCAATGACATAACGCTAAAGGCTGCAAGGAACAGTAAGTTATAGATGCAATAATAGGGGAACAGTCAGTTGCATGGATAACTATACAGTGATAGTAATTATACATAGATAGAAAGCATTCATCAAAGTTTTATTGGTCTTCTTAAGAAGTTAATGAGTTCATAGTGTATAGAACTGCTACTCCCTGGAGGAGGAAGTAAGTACCCAACACAACACAGTATTATTCAGGGTGATACTTTGAGTCTCCTGAGGTTCTACCTAGCTATAAACTCAAGTATGTTATACCAATCAGGCCTCTGTTTCAGAATGACTTGACAAAAGGAAAATTGTAGGCACAATCAACCATTAATGTACATAGACGATGTTAAATTATACACTAACAACGATATGGAGCTTATTAGTCTATTGATTATTACAACTATATTCAGCAACGACATCCAGGTGCACTTTAGTGTTGGGAAATGTGTCACTCTGAAGGTTATAAAAGGAAAAATTAAGGAGTCCCAAACACCTACAGTTTGTCAGAAATGGAGAAACACAACCGCTAGACACAGAGGACACTTTCAAATACCTTGGTTTCAATCAGACCCTCATGATAAACAATAAATCAAGCAAACAGGAGTTGGAGAAAGTGTTCAGAGAGACTGTAAAATGTTGGAGACAGAACTTAACTAAAAAAAAAAAAAAAAAAAACAAAATCAAAGCCATTAACTCTTGGTGAGTGCCGGTTCTCACATACTCATTTGGAGTTGTTCATTGGTCCCAGATAGATCTTGAAAACCTGAACATCTTGGAACGCACAACATTAACAAAATACAGGATGCATCACCCTTAATTCACAATAGAATGTTTGTATATCTCTGGAAAAGAGTGTGGTAGAAACCTCCACGACCTGAAGTTGTTTTGTAACAGGCAGATTGCATCAATGAAGAGATATTTTCTCTCCAGCTCTGAAACATCATTACTGCACAAAGCAATAGTTGCATCTGACAAGGGTTCTCCCTTCTAAAATTGAATGATGACAATTTCTACCCCAATATCATTATGGGAAATGTAAGGCACTCCATGGTAGATTTCCCCATTCTCTTGAAGATGCCGATAAGGACGCAGCTACAATTTGGCTAAGGGATGGGTCTCTATTTTAAGAAACTGGAAGGTTTATCTATTATCCAGGTCATTGTGACGAACAATTAACAAAAAGTTCATAAAAAATTTGGACATCAGTGATGAGTGCAGAATACCAATAATCACAAACATTAATCCTTTGATAACTGAATGCTCCAATTTGACAGAACATATGCATTGCCACTATCTTACGGTAAATATTGTTCATCAAGCATTGGCATTAAAATTAGGACTTGTAGATGATAGAGAGCATTATCCTTATTATGAATATAAGGCCAGACCTATATTGGAAAATGAGCACTGTAGACTGTGTTATGATATTTTGCCTAATTCTAATTAGAATAATGACAAAAGTATACACAAATAACATCAGTAACATTACCATTATATATTAATTATCACATGGTAATCCCAACCACAACAATAATCAGAATAATAATGATAACAACAACAATAATAATAATAAACAGTGGTTACAAACAAAAAGTAATTTAAAGTATCCATCAGGATTTACTGACAGGTAGAAAAATAATGAAAAGCAGAATTCAGTCCCATTGACAAAAGACATTAGCATGACCACTAGTGTTGTATTAACAATATTACAATAGATAAGACAAGTATAAAGTTCACTATAAATACCTTTGCTGTTCACAAATAAAACTACCCTAACAATTTATGAATGAAATCCGGTACATAATCTCTTTCACTTGTAGTGTTACAGTAACTCAATAAACCATTTCTTGTTTTTATGCACTGGAATTACTTGTAATGTCACTGTAATTGCATGAACCTAAACTAGAAATTTGGTTCTTCACTAACCTCGTAGACTTGATCTCATGAAATGATGTCAACTGGTCTTCCCCGCAGTATCTCTTATCTTCTTTATCTGCAGGACCAAACCTCAGTTGAGCGTGAGAATGATTGTCTGGGACCTTTCACTCCCATGCATTCCTAACTTGGGTCCAGTAACTCTTTTCACAGAACATTTGTTTAGGTTTCATGGGCAGTATTACAAAAGATGAATGTTAAACAGACCTGTTACCTTCACTAAAAGGGTTCCTTTTAGCTCTTTTCTGGATTCCTGCTATTATTACGCTTCCTCCAACTTTCTTCTTAATTGGAATCTGTTACTTAGCTCTGCTATACTGGTCTTGTTACAATATGTTTCCCAGCTACTTTATTTATTTGGGTATTTTGTACAAAAAAATTCCAAAATATGATTATGCATTTTTAAGAATAATGTAAAAGATGAGAGAATAATTTCAATATATCTCCACATCATAATAAAGAAATTCATCTTTAGGTTTAAGTACAGATTTTACTGATAAAAATAAAATAAAAAATACTGTTAAAAAATTATATTAATTAATGTTATACTTCTTATGAAGAAAATTTTGACTAATTATTTTTAAATATAAAATTCAACCATGTCAACACTTAAAAGTGTCAAATAGACAGAAACAAATTGTTTTTAAATCAGAAAAAAATGTTATCAGTACATGTTATCTTTTAAAAGAATGAAGTAAAATAATTAAACATTAATCACACATATAAATTAAAAACTATTATAACAGTAAAAAAAAAAAAAAAAAAATTAACTGAAACAACATATAAAATAATAATTATATGCACATACACATAGAAACATATGACAGATTTACCTGAATAACAATCCTGTAATCATTTTGTGATGTTTTGTCCGACTTAGACATAGACTGAATGTTGTTGCTGTTGTGGTTACCATTTGTTGTTCTTCTGACTTTGGCTGTTGTTTCACTAAGCAATAAAGTTGAATCACTATCACTCGGGTCACTAACTTCCATTACTAAGTCTCTAGCATTAAGTATTTCACAGTTCTCTTCTTGGAAATCAGGTGAAGATATATTTGAGATGGCTTCAGACTGTGACAAGTCAGTCGGACCTAGATGAGAGTTAGCGGGTTTTTGATCAGAATGTGTCGAATCAGTCGACATTACAGATGAAGAAACAGAAGTGGGTGATGCGGGTGATAATGAGTGATGAGGGGAAATATTTTCCGAAGACACTGATGTGGCAGTTCTGGAAGAAGAGGAATCTGTGTGGGGTGTATTATAAGTCCATATCACTCTCTGATCTTCCCCTTCACTATCTGGTCTTGTATCAAGCAATGTATTTAGTGATGATGTTATATCATCATCTATATCTATTGAGACTGCAGACATTGAGGTGTCCTTATTAAATTGTAAATGATCTTCTGACCTAGATGTTCGTACTACATATGAAGAGGATGTGGGTGCAGCAGACGTTGCAACACTAGGAGTAGGTGATGTTCCTGGAAAAAAAATGTACACATATATAAGTAAACACAGTGACTATTCACATGTAAAAATCTGAATCAGATAATACAGCATCTGATATATGCACATTATAAAGAATTACTCGCAGACAGAACAAGTTTGAAAATTAAAACAGAGTTAACATTAATTAAAATGGATGAAAAAACTAATTTCACTTAACTTTATATTGTTTATGCACTTCAGTACTACTAAATTTTTTGTTTGTAGTATAATCAAACGAATTAAATATATCTACTTCAAGGCAATTCAAACCAAACATGTTACTCATATTTTGAATGTTTAATTGAAAGAAGAAACACAAATCATGTCATCTGTATGTTTTATCTATTTCAGACAAAATCAATAAATAAAACCAGTTCTGTAACCAATCCAATTTATCTGTCAATAAGAATGGTATGCATGTGATTTTAAAGCTAGTCTATATGTTTACAGAATTCTCATGATATTCTTCAAAATTTGTTACTAACTGTTCTAGTTTTAAATTTAGCTGTTTTTCTGACTGATCAAAAAACTAATAGCTTACATATTTTAAACATTTTCCTTTATTTCAATAATCTTACAAGGTCTGAATGTTTTATCTAACTCCTCATGTGTTTAATTACTGTTGACCGTCACTGTTTTTCTTAAAAGTGGATTTTTTCAGATAATTTCATTAAATAGTTCAGTAATGCAGGCTACTAAACATATTATCAACAAAACAAGTCAAATTAAGTAGTTTTATAATAAAAAAAAGAACTATAAAAAAAATTGAAACAGAATTTTATAATTTATGACATGAAGAACTGGTAAACTATCTAAACTAAAAGTACTAAATACAAAATGTGGGATGTTTATAACAAAATTAAATAAAGAACAGGTTGAAAAAAGAAGAGTTATTGACATTATAAAGAAAGCCCTGATAACATGAACTGCACTAAAGCTAAGAGCATGAATAATTTCAGGTTATATATATATATTTTTTTACTTTACAAAATTAAAATTTAATAAATAACTTTTAAAAGCTTCAAAATATCCAATAAATAAGCATATACAAAACTAAACACTGCCGGAAGAAACAGTAGAAAACAATGATTATGCTGAAAAAGTCCAGAAAATAATATTGAATCACAATTAATAGTATTTCATTGAAAAATGACACTTACAGCAAACATAATAGGCCACAATCAGAGTGAGATGGCACTCCTAAGTATCATGATCCTTAATAAAGGATCATGTTTTTTCCTGAAAAATCCCCAATCCTGCCAAATCTAAGTCCTCATAATTAGCAACAACTGTAGGTAAATATCACAATAGATCTTTGTATCAATTTGTACTTCTGTAACTGCCAAATAATAACACCACTTCAGGATACAAATAATTACAACACTTACTTTCTTAAATTTTTATTAAGATAAAAAACTTACCGGCTGATGACGTTTTCCCATGGTGATGCCTTTCAGATTCAATGGGACTAGTTGGCACTGAATTATGTTTTTGATGGTTGTTATGATTGTTATGAAGGTTGTTGTGATGCCTTAAACTATCAACTTTCTTTTGTTTAGGAAGAAGGGAACTTTGTTGAGTCCTAGAAAGTTTTAATAATCGATCACCAGTCATCAAGAAGGCTTCGCACCTAAAATATTAACAATTAAACTTTTAATATCAACTGAAAGACACACAAAAAAAAAGAAAATAAAGATTTGATCATAACTATTCACAACTGTTTTAATGAAACTGATTGTGTTCAATTGTTAAATAGACTAAAAAAAAAGAAAAATGAATTGTATGGATGAATATTGGGATATAAAATTTCATAAAAATTATGAGACATGAAAAAATGCAACATAAAGTTAAAAAATTATTTAAAAATTTTCTTCAGAAATATAATTACATACTACCAATTTAATATAAGAAATAACTGAAACCAAAAGAACAACTTAAAATTATTATTCTATTTAAATTATACTTTTAAAAATAAAATAATAGATTTTATGTTAAAAGCAATTTAATTAAAATAACAAGCCAGCATCCGTGGCACGAATGGTAGCGTTTTGGCCTTTCATCCGGAGGTCCCGGGTTCGAATCCCGGTCAGGTATGGAGTTTTTCACACACGCTACAATTTATTCATCTCATCTTCTGAAGATGAGATGTTTAACCTCCGTAACCACCACTGTGGTTTAACCTCCTGTTAACCACCATAAGGTGGTTCCGGAAGTTAAACAAAAAAAAAAATAAGCGTGGTAAGTTAACTATTTGGTAAAATAACTGAATATAACAATCATAAAAAAATAAGTCTGTAAAAATTAAAAAAAAAGAAAAAATTGAATTAGTCTACAATCTCTGAAAAAGATCTAAAAGCTCCAAGAGGTTATCTAAGGTTTTTAAAAGTTTAACATTAGTGTGTATAACACAATAATTTTACTAGAAAGTTAGTACACATCAGAAAGCGTATTCCCATAAGAAATTAACAAATTTAGAAAAAAGTTAATAAAGCTTTCTTTTCTAAAACATGTTCGACCAGAGATTATAAACAGAGAATATACAATGACATCCAATGAAGAAATACATTAAAACCTTTCAAAAATGTTTGATTAAACTAAAAGAAAAGAATCATATTTTATGAAAACTTGTAATTAAATTTCAAAACATTAACCATAAGTTTCTTGAAAGGTAATTAAACAAGTAAACCAGAAACCAAAGCAAACTTTTTTTTTAAAGAAAAAATAGAAGTTTTAAGATAGAAATCAAGTATGAAAATTATAAAAGTTTCAATGGTTCCAGCAAAAAAAAATTTTCTAAAGTAATTAAAATTAGAAAGATTACACAAAAAAATATATATATATATAATTCTATGACAATACAAAAATGACAACGTATTAAAAAATGTTGTATTAAGTTGGCCAAAATTAACATTTACATATTCCAACATATAACTGATTAGATGAGAACATATGATGGATTATTTGCATGGAAATTAATGGGCATAACAGGACAAAATGCAACCTGAATTATATAATGCAGTACATACAAAACTTTACATAGTAAGTAACATGAAGAAAAAGGTTTTCTACATCAGACAGTACAGAAACATTTAGCATTATCAGAATTAACTTTGACAAAAAATCATGTTTTTAAGAATTGCCATCATTGTTTGTATTTACTATGAAAAGTTGTTATAAAATTTAACTCAAAGGAAAGAAATCAAAATTTTGTATCAAAAAATCAAAAAGAAATGAATTTTCAGAAATAATTTTAATAGAGGTGTTTAAAAAACTGCGTTCTCATAAAATGTAAGAAAGATCATATTTTTTAAACTTTCATCTGCTTTGAATTGATAATTTATTTTTAATTCTCTTAAAAAGGAAAGTATTCTCTAAAACAATTGGAAAAAACTATTTAGGATCGTGGTTAGATGTTATATTTGGTAAATTACTGCCTTAATAGACCTAAAATTCTTTTAAAGCCAGTAAATTAAGTATCAGCAATTATATCAAATTTTCTTTTAAATCTTTGGTAAATATACACTTAATAATCAATTAATGTCACAAAATCATAAACTACATTTATTTAAAGTAAAACCAATTCAAATTATAAACAAACTTCACATTCTGGTTTAAATAAAATGATGCAGAAAATAACAGTATGAGAATGGAATAGATTTAATAATTACACTGATAAACATAATTTTTGTTTCCTATCATGCGATACATGATTTTAATATGTTTTTTGATGCTGAAAATGAATATGAACTTATAATCTTTCTATTAGTCACCATTTTTTTTTAAATTTTTGAGTTTTAATTAAAGTTTTTTTTTTTTTTTTTTTTTATTTCAACATATAATTAGCATTTTAAGCTCCAGTATTGTATTTTGATAGCTCATTTGTTATTGTTTAACTTTGTTAACATAATTTGTAAGTTATAAATAAATAATATTAGACAAAGAATTAAATTATATCATAGACACATATTATGACATCATATCTAATACAGAGTGACCCTTCATGGACAAGATTAATCATGTCTGTGCAGGTCAAAACATGTAGCTGAAAACACAGCTGTGTTGTTTGTATTTCGCCTGGGATTTATGAATGAATTAATTTTGTTCAGTCACTGCTGTCTTAAATTTGTTAACAGTGCAGTGTCAATGTCTCAAAATTGTGTAAATGATCCGGATGCCTTTCATTATGTATGTGGTGACTTTACCGTAAAATCAAATAGAAAAAAACATTAAGCCTTTAGTTAAAATACACATTATTTGTACTTTCAGTGTAAAATTGGTGATCAGGATAAGACGTAGGCTCCTTGTATAGTTTGCACTAATTGTACTGCATATTTAAGAGGATGGCTGCAAGATACACAGAAGACTTTGCCATTTGGTGTACCTATGGTTTAGCATGAACCAAAGGATCATGTAACTGACTGTTACTTTAGTTTAACAAGTGTGTCTGGAATTTCTAAAAAAAATTGAACTTACTGTAAAATATCCTTCATTACAATTCATTTCATTCGACAATTTCGTGGTAAGCATAGAGGTACAATATGCAGCGCCAAATCAATGTCTAGCCTGGACGTTGAAAGTCTTTCTTCTCAAAAAAAACTTCGTCAAAAGACGACTTCGGAATGGGAAAACTATTCCCAAGCAAAAAAAAATTTCAAAGAGCTATTTTATATCCAAGAAATTAAACATATAGAAAAGCTAAGGTGGCCAAATATCAGTATTTCAGAAAAGTCAAAACAAGTTCCAACAGAACCTCCAAGACAAGTTCCAGAACCAATAATTTTACCAACATTCTTTCTCGGAACAACCTTCGTAATGAACAATGATGAATAACCTTTATGACTATAACAATATAAGAAAAATATATCAGTAGTTCAATAAGGTCAAATAGTCCAGGTTTCAGAACAACCTCATTGACTGGTCTCAATAAAACAAATATGATTTAAACACAAATTTCACCGAAACATAGGTCATTAATAATAAGAATGGAAGGAGTTTGTGTTTTTATAACTAGTAATGTTATTTTTAATAAAAATCTATTTTGTATCATAAAATAATTTATTTTTGGTAAACATCCGATATAATTCAGTAAAGATTGAATCTATTTTGTTTCATCAAACAGCTTTAACTTCTTTACAATTACTTTTAATAATTCCCTTACATTTACTATCAATGATAGTAGTAAGTAAGAATTCCTAAGTTTGAATTGCTTAACAATAAGTAAATAACACATTTAACTTTAAGTGTATGCTGTATAATTTGATGTCATTAAAAGTAAGTAAAATATTGATCTCAATATTTTGCAATATAATCTGATCTCAATATTCTTGCACTATAGCAAAAAGTATTGAACATTTAACATTACATACACTGAATTAGGCAATGAAATTTTATTATTTATTGATATGTCAATAAATACTTTAACAGAAAAAAATTTTACTTCATTAAATATTGTGGACCATTATAAAATATTTGATAATCAAACAATTTTTTAAGGAAATTCCTTTACATTATTCAACTGGAAAATGCAAAATATACTTTAATTACAATATATTTAAAATAAATTTAGTTAGGAGAAATAAATTACGACCACATATTTTAATAATAACAAATAATTGGGTTGTTATCGATTTCTTCCAGCAAGATCACTCCATAAGAAACTAACTGAAAGGGTTAACTTATTTTCAAAATTTTTAATTGTGTGAATATTAATGATCGATTCATGAGACTAAAATATAAAGAACATACATGATACAACATGCGCGTATGTAAGGATGTAACCAAGCCGCCACATCCAGTTAATAGAAACAAGTTTTCAAAGTAATTAAATTACTAAAAGGGGAAACACTGAAATTCCCACAAGATTGTAAATAAATAAATGGTTAAGGTCTTACCTGGGTTGAGGTTTAAAATTTTCATCACCATTACTTCTAGTGACATCCTCCAAAGAAGGAGGATGACATAAGGGGGGAGGACAAGCACCACCATTATTCTGAGATTTTTCAACAGGAATCAGGTCGCCGTCACTAGGAAATTGGTTCTGCGATGACAAATAATTTCTAACCTTTGCTTTTACAACAGGATCTGGAAATAAAATCAATATTTTAGGAGAATTACTTAACAGAGTTTACACTAAATATTCCTTGAACTAAAATGCATATAAAATTATTTGCAAGTCAAAGAAACTGAAAGTTCACAACTCTTTACACTCCAGTATTATTAATTACAGATAAGAAGTAATAAAAAATACTTAGGTCTTCATCAAATGTGATAAACCAGAAATAATACAATATTTTAATCTGTTGAAGCCAGATCATACAGAACATTCCCATGACAATTATTTTTTTAAAAATCATTCATTAGTTTATAATTTTTTGCAAAAAAAAAGACAATTTAAATGTTATACTCTTGATAAAAAATTTCTATTTCAAGACTACTTCTCAGATTAACTTAAACTTTAGTGGAGATCATTATAATTGTTAGTGAAATTGGAGTTTCTAGTAATCAGTAATGTTGGGAAAAAAATTAAATGGCAATGACTACACTAATTATTATTTTACAAAAAACAACAGTTTGAAATATGTTGCCAGAGTGTTAAGTGCCATAACCAGATGGTTAGGTAAGGGCAATAAGAATCCCATGGGATGCTTATTGTAAGCTTGCCATGGCAAGGCACAAGTACTAAGAAAATGTCTGAATATGGCATTCTTCAAAGAGTTGAATTTATACTGATATATATCAGCATATCAAGCAGACTGAAATCAAAGACTGAACAATGAACAGCATTAGTCTCAGAGAAAGCTATACTGATTGACGTCTCCTGAACTTAAAGTGCTCTAAACATCACAGCCAAAGAAAGACTGGAACTAATTCTGTAAAAAAACAACATTAATATGCTTCTTTTTCTATTGAGAAACAATGAAATAAATATCCAAAAACAATACAATACAGTATGTTATTATAACCATAAAATAAAATATGAGATATCTAAAGATTCAACCAGTATTTTAAAAATACAACAATTAAATGAAAGATTGTACTCAAAACAATCAATTTTTTCAGGTTTGTACCTCAGTAATTCACTTCCCGATGCTAGAATAAACAAATGTAATGCTTTATTACCTATACATATTAAAATTACCTAAAACAATTCAATTTTGTTACTGAATTTTACTGTAAAAAAAAAAAAAAATCAATCTTTAATCTAACTTGTGTCACTCCTATGTGAAATATTAAAAAAAAGTCAATTTGCGTTATCTTCAACCAACTTGGATGAGGAATTAATTTCCAATCGCTAACTGCAATCTTTTACAGTTTATTTTTTAAGTAATAGATTTTCAACAGCAATAACAATAATTTTTAAATAACATCAATGTTTCTTAGTTACTTTGACAAAAAGTCTTAATTTGATTTTTTTCATTGAAAATAAGATTGATAGCATATGTTTCTGGCTTTTTAATTAAACAGATTCAGCATTTGTAAAAATAATAATTTTAATATTAATTCAAAATAATTGTAATTACTTTATTAAAAATTACTACAAACTGACATCATATATGAATTATTGGTTCTTGGTTACAAGTTTTACAATCAATTTAGTATTATCTCCTAAACTGTAACCAGATCTTACTTATTTCAATAAAAATCATTGAACCTAAATATGTTAATGTAACTTCAATTACCATTATGATAAAATAATACACAATATTTTATTACAATCTTAATAATATTGTAACATAATTCATGCAAACCACAGAACTTATTTAGTTAACGTAGTTTACTAAATGTGATTTGTATTTTTATCCTAAGAAAATTAATCATGTAAATAATAAAATGTTAAAATAAAAAAGAATTTTATAAACAAAATTAAATTAAAATGAATGTAAAAAAAAAATTAATAAAATAGAAAGCGATAATAAATGTAATCCAAAATAAAATAAATTAGTAACTAAAGCTACTAGACTAGTTACACTGTTGAACCCTGTATGACAAACAATTTTCAGAATTTAAACTAAATCATGTACTTATGTTTTCATCAACAAAAAAGTGCTTCTTATGAAAAAACCGTTTTTATTTCACTACCAACAGCTAATAACGTACAGCAGTAATACTACATAAAATAGATAATGTTTAAAAAATCTATTATAAAAAAACAAATTGTATTTATCTGAAAACAGAATTTCAACTATAACAAAATTAAACTTTGTTAACAAATTTGTTTATTTCTCCTCCAACCAGTTTGCCAGCTTGTGCGGGTCTGGGTGTGTGTGTGTGTGTGTGTGTGTGTGT
>JAAAKQ030112677.1:0-14011 GCA_010016005.3 Zanna intricata
ACCCAACCACCAAAGAACACCGGTATCCACGATCTAGTATTCAAATCCGTATAAAAATTTTTATCTTTACTAGGACTATCAGGCCTGTCTGTACACTGTTAAAATTTTTTATAAAAGTAATTCTAGACAGTTGAATTATTTTTTAATTATGAAAATAATGCTTGTAGACAGATTTACTGGAGTAAGTATCGATTTATGATAAAAGTTTATTTTTGTTAGTTTTAAATCTTTTAATTTGCGAAAAGTTGGTTTATTCGGTTAAAATAACATTAATTTCTTAAAATAATTATTTCATTTCATAAAATTGATTCGTTATCCGTTTTTTATAATCAATTCACTTGAAGAGCTATTCTGTTTTAAACAAACCTCGAGTGTTATAATAGACTCTATCCAAAGTACTTGTACAAATTATATGTTTTGACTTTTTTATGTTTGATAAGATCTGATTTATGTTTTCATAAAGCGCCGACTAAACAAAGATATTTACAAATTAATTATATAGCAGCTATATTTCAACTTCCATCACCTGATAAAAACACTATAGACGAAAAAGTATTATATAAATATTATTGGTGACTAACAAATGAGTCATCTTTTGTCAATGAGTCACGTTACTCTACTAACACATCGCACAAGCTGCACTAAAATCTCACTACACGAAACAGCTAGGATAACTCTTAACGATGAACACAGTATATATATATATATATATATATATAAAATGAGTGATAAAAATTCAGATTCCAATTTTTTATTTTACATTTAATAGTTATACGGTCATAGTTATTTATAGACTTGCGCTTAGTTTTCATCAGAAACGAGGGGAATGAGATTATTTATTTATTGAATGTTATGAGTTTTTTTTTTTTTTTTTAATGCGGTTTTGCTCATTTTTTTAAGTTTTGGTGATTCTTTTCATTCTTTCAATGAGTCATCGCTTTCCGCGTGGATAGATGATTTTTTTCCTGCTAAATCACATATTCCTTTACGACCAACTGCTTATTTTAAATGAAGGTTTGCTTTGTGTACATTATATCGCACTGCCATTATTATTTTTATCTAATTCCTTGTAATTGGTATGCCGCATAGATCATTTTTGTGTTAAGTTTCTTTTTTTCGTTAGAATTGATAAACCGGTCACGTGGCCTTGTGTTCCGCCATTCTTCTTTCTTTTATGTTTCGTCCGTGACCTGTATGAGTTAAATTACGTCATCTTTCGTAACAGAACAACTGAATTTGTTGAGGGGGGCCTCCAATCCGGTCTACTGAAGGATATTTGGTTGGACGGATTAACTTGTACATCTTTCGAATAATTACACTAATTTTTTATTATTTATTTTTTATGAAATAAGATAAAACTTTTTTTAAGAAATTTTAAAGAATTAGATTTTTTATTGAGATACAGGAAATTCCCAAGGTTAAGTTTATCAAAAGAACAGATTTATTGTTGTACAGTTATATCGGAATGTTTAGTATTATGACGAATGGTTTTTTTTTTTTCTTTAAGGTTATCTTGAATCATTAATTTTTGTTAGTATCTTTCTTACTAGTACATGTCAAGATTTATTGTTAAGAGAATTTTTAAACTAGTTAAAAACACGCAAAGTTTATATTTTTAAGGTAATTTTAAATCTGAAAGTAAAACTCTACTTATGAATGTAAATGTTTTGTTAATATATTTAGTTATTAAAATTTTTTATTCTCACTAGTTTGTCAATCATTAAAATTAATTATGGTTTGTTTGCAATTAATACCCGCCATTGTACATGAAATGCTGCAGTATTAACACCACGAATACTAGATGGTGGATACCGGTGTTATTTGGTAGTTGGGTTTCAATTAACCACACTTCTCAGGAGTGATCGACCTTAGATTATACAAGATTACACTTCATTCAAATTCATACGTATCATCCTGTGAAGTATCTCCGGAACTACCGTAAGGTAGTTCCGGAGATACTTCACTAAACAGAAAACGGAGGCTAAACAGAAAAAGAAAGAAGTATTAACACAATACAATTTACGATGTAGCGAGAATATTATTGCTTTGTTTAGTATTCTGTAGATTTTCTTTTTTTTAAATGGGAATATACCGGATTCGAGTAAAAATTCTGATTATTTAATGGTAAGGAAGAAAGGGATCGTACATAGTAAAGGATAGTGTTAGTATAGCGTGAGGCTGTAAACAGATAGTGTCTTGTCTTCATGGAATGGTCGAAAAACTAGTAAAAAATCTTGCATAGTGGTGCCAAATCTTAATCGTTAGGAAGTATTTGATGATTTGTTTGTTTGCTCTTCGGATTGTTGCTGTACTCTCTCCCAGCATTCCATTTGGCTGTGACGCTTGTAAAGCTTTCAGATATGACTCCCCCCTTCCACCATTCGTTGTTTTAATTAATGTTATAAAGTTATCAACTACATTTCATTTTTGGAAATTTTCCGAAAATTCGATTACTCTTGCTGATGTACGAATAAATAGATACGATTCGGAATACGTTATTTCGATTCAGTATTGTACGATGAAAAAAAATATATTCTTAGAAAAGTATAGAAAAAATTTGTGTATTTAAATTTTACATAAGAAAAGTGAATTTGCTACCAACTACTGTGATACAATTGCGTAAATAATTTCGGTGATGTCACACTTATTGCATGCATACTTGCGTGTCTGTTTTATTACAGGCGTACTAACACGCATCGGTCAGTCGAGTTTTGTTTATGTGATGTCAGCTGCTTTTTATTTGACCTCGTTAGTTAGTAGCTGGTGTAACTTGTTTTAACTTTCCCTCTTAAAACAGGCATACATGGTACTTAGTTATAAAATGCAACACCTATGGTTTACGAAGTACGAGCCAATAACAGTCTTCATGACGATTTTAAGTGTAAATGTATAGCGAAGAATGCAATAAATTTAAATAACTAAATTGCCTGGAAGGATTTTCTTCCAGAAAATTTTAGCTGTTATGTCACTGTTACGCTAATAAATTAATTGAAAAAACATGAAGTAGTGCTTTTATCTGAAATAAATTAAAGAAAATGCTAAATGCTAGACGTCTTCTCATTAAACCTTTTACTTTAATTATTTTATTTAAAGAAGAGAGATTCCTGATAAATTTTTGAATTATTATCGTCTCATTAGTTTTATTTAATTAAAACAAAGAGCTCTGCCGCTTTATTATTACTTCCTCCTTTTTCTAAACTCCGTAATAAATTATTAATAAAAATTAATAATTTTTTGTAGAGGAGGAGGTTCTTCGCAAAAACATTAAGCGCCAGATACAAGATCGCATAAATCTTTGCGGCGACTAAGTTGGGAAAGGAACATTTCACTAGGTTCAGTTCACACTGCAGAGAGGAGATTGCTGAAATGTTATGCAGTGTTTCACATAATAATATTTTTTAATATGATAATATTTTCAAGTACCCCCGGGACGCCGTTCGGAAATTGGGGAGGGGGAACTATGCGGTGCCACCGTAATATCTCTGCAACCGCTCGTCCGATTTTCACGATTCAGTCGTCCCTATGTATCAGCAGGTCGAGCGCTAACTGTTTAATACATAAAGTACACTCTTGATCGATCGGATCTTAGTATATCTAGAAATCAAATCGTTTAGCCTTATGTTTTGGTTGCACTCACCCACCGTAAAACGTACCCATCCGATCTTTCGCTAAATACGCTCAAACTTGTGCGCAAGCGCAGCTGTGAAGTATATCAACTTATGAAGACTAAAAAGTAGAAATAAGAATGTAAAATTATTTTAAAACATCGCTCTTAAATTCTTATTTTTTTGTTTTAGCCTCCGGAACTACCGTAAGGTATTACTTCAGAGGATGATACGTATGTATGTTAATAAGGTGTAGTCTTGTACAATCCATTCTTAAACCATTCTAAAATTAAACGAACTTAAATGTAAAAAATAACTTAGGATGGTATCTCGGAATGGATTTGACAACAAGCTTTGATAATGATATGTAAAACACCTAACCTGTTTATTTTGGTTTGTGATACGTAAAACATAAATCACATCGTACATCAAACATCTAACTTTCGAGATTGTCTATTAAAAGCTCATTCGGTTTGTTGATAACAGGATAATTCATAAAGTGAATCTATATAAAAGGGATTTTGAATTTTTTGCCCTATTCACCTGAAAATTACGTTCCCGGGCGCTTTCATTAATATGAAACCCATAATTAAAAAATACTTAAAAATGGAATACTTTTATTTAATGTCTTTTGTGTTTTTTTTTTTAAGATAGGAAGTAATAAAATGAAATTTTATAGATCAATAAAGAGAGCCGGCCTCCGTGGGTGAGTGGTAGCGTCTCAGCCTTTCATCCGGAGGTCCCGGGTTTAAATCCCGGTCAGGCATGGCATTTTTCACACACGCTACAATTCATTCATCATATCCTCTGAAGATATACCTTAACGGTGGTTCCGGAGGTAAAAAAAATAAAAAAAAGTTTAGAAAACAAATAAAATTACTTTTGATTTTTGTTATTTCATTTTGGGATTACGTTTATTATAAAGAGTAATTGATTATATTATTAAGCTATTAAACTATAATAAAAGTTATTCAAGCCCGTTAAATGCTGTTGTAATTCTTAATGAAGCGTAATTAATTTGCTATGTTAATGAATATCGGAATGTCTTTTGCATTTAATTTATAACCGACTACATGAGGGGTAAGTGTTTATCTGAGGAGGTCAGTTTAAATACGACTGCTCGTATTTAGACTTCAGATTGACTTAACTTATTTAAACTTATACTGACTTCAACTGTGGTACGTATTACATAACTTGTTCCCTGACTTCATAATATTAAAAGCTATGTTATCGACGTATTTTGTGTAAAATATTTGTGTTTAATTATGTTTTAGTTGATTTATAAAAGGAAAGAATTTGTAGATTTTTTTTTTAGACAATTAAGTTTAAATTACAGAAATAACTTAGACCGTTTTAATGACTATAACCGGTCGACATTAAAACATAATTTTACACTGTCATATGACGTTTAACTTTAATAAATCCTACCGTTCTATAGACGAATTGTTAGGTTTTACGACTAAATTAGATCGGATTTTATACGGTGGGTTATTACTTCTGTCAGTTATGTTTTTCTATTCGTACCCAAACCGTTTTCATAAATATTCCAGCATTAAAAAAAAAAATGTTCGTTTTTACTGGTTGAAATTAAGAATTGATTTGTTAAAAAAAAAAAATTAAATACACTATTAGGGGATAGTTGATGGTTTATTTATATTAATAATTTCATCTACTATACAAAAAATATGGTTAAAGAAAAAATTAAATATATCCATTTATGAATCAGAATGTCCATGTGTAACGAGTATGTTTGTATCAATGTTCGTTTAAAACTTATCAATTAAAATTAAAAAAAAAACAATAAAACTTTGGACCGATCTGAATGATTCTTTTACCGAGGTTCATATTGAATCCGTTACTGGATGAACAGTAATATTGTAAAACTGTCGTATTCATAGCGTTATTTATTGTCTGGTAATATTTCGAATACCTAATTAAATAAATCAAGTTCTGAAAGGATAGCTGTATGATTCCCGCAAATTAAATCGGGAAAATAGACGATTTTTTTCGAAGTCTTTTATTAGAGTCGGGTCGACATATCCATACCTCGATATATCTGGTATTAATCGAAAGTTTTACTGTACCACGAGATGCCATAATCTCTGTTTGTACGTCTGCCTATCTACTGTACATAATTAAAGTTTATATTACATTACATATTACTATTACATTAATTAAAGTTGATTTCTGTAAATAATTACTGGCATCTGGTTTAGATTTTCAAGCTAATCTGTGTGTTCGTACAAACATTTAAGAAAAAAGGTTTTGGCTTGTAGGAAGGGATTTTTGGTTCGATTTTTATTGTTCTATTGTTTTTAGTAGATCACGTTAACAACATAACTTTTTTTTAACGAAATTTAAAAATTCAATTAGCTTGATATATATATATATAATTTGGATTGGATATTTCTTTCTCGAGAGAAATTTTAATTTAGACATAACTAAAAAAAAAAAAAGAAGAGAATAGGAAAAAATTAAACCCTCTCCTTTAATAATTCTTTTTTTTTTTTTACAAGCACTAGATAGATTTTATTGAGTAGAGAATAATATTAACCAATGAAAATTAAAGAAAAAATAATAATACCACTTTTAAAGAAACATTTTTGGAATTTCGAACTTTCTTCCCATTTTTGAGGACAGTTTTATTGCTATGTTGTTAGTTATAAATTGACATTTTGTAAAAGATTTCAAGGTACATGAACAATTAAAGTAAATAAAATTTGAAACAATTTTCGTGAAAGTTAATTTTAATTTTGGCTTTCTTTTCTACTCTGTAGTTTCAAATGTGAATTAGTGTGTGAAGTTATCGAAAAGCTTAGCATTTTTTATGCGTTCAATCTGTATTTACTGTATCCGTACTATTCAGACACATACATATAGCACTTATTATATGGATTATACTATTAAACGATTCATCCGGCAGAATTGTTATTAATATTATTTTTATCTCCATTAAGATTAGCGACCATATTACATAATGCACACACCTGCACACTATGTTTCGCTTATCGCCTACAGTTCTATGCTTTTCTAGTGCCTACACTAAAGAATGTTCATTCGATTATTACGTCAACAAACTTTGTCATTTTTTTTTTTAGATTTTATATAAACCTGAAACGCACGGAGCTCGGTAAATGTTATTTGTGTTACCGCTTGAATTAAGAAAAAGTGTGGAAGTATCTTAAATATTAAAATTTATTTCATACTGCTAGTAATTTTATATTACATAGAATAAGTGTTGCTACAGGTAAAAATTATCCTCCCCCCCAAATGAAGATTGATATCCTTAATATTTGAAAAGATAGAGAGATATTGAGCGGATGTTAACATCTAAACCCATTATTGCCCGCCGGGTAGACAATGACTTATAAAAGATAATTTTTTTTTGGAAAACCATACACGTTTATATATATACACACTTTTTTTGCCGTTAAGTTAGAAATTCCTTGACATTACTGACTTTTTTTTTTGGTCTGCATTCTGCTGCATTCCGTCCTGCACATTTAAACGACTGGTTGCATCATCATTGAGAATGTAAGTAGATTTTCATATATTGCTTAGTTTGTTCAGTGATTCATGTTTATTTAATCCACAACGAATCTAAATAACTATTTATGAATAGTATTAATACTGCTAAATGAATAGTATTAACAAGGATTAACAACTTATCCGCTGTTGTATGTTTTCTATGTGTGTAATATCGGTTTTGCTAAAGTTAGATTTCACGAGTGTAGAAGACATGTTTGTCTTGTACATATTACTGAAGCTATAATTATTAAAATATAAAATTTTATTAATATATATATATATATATATATATATATATAATATTGTTATTATTATAGGCTTATTGAATATCTGTTTGTACGATTAACTATATTATTATTTGTATTTTTGCATTGAATTGTTCGAGAACTTGGATTACATCTGAAATACTTGGAAGAGTTGGAGATATTAGCCGAGACACTTACAGAATTTGTGAGGGATAATAGAATTAGTAAATAAACTTTACAAAATAGCAGGAAAAAATTTTTATAATGAGCAAAACTAACAGAGGTAATTACGACCCGTATGTAGACAAGATTAGCAACATGTGTGCGTGTACGCTGGAAAGATACTAGTGTAGTTGTTCTCCTATCCGATGAATTCGATGTAAACCCTATCGGAGATGCTAAGAGATACTGTTCAACTGCCAAGGCTAAAACAGAATTCCCCTGGCTTAACGCCGTTCATATATGTAATCCTTAGGGCGGGTGTGTGTGTGTGTGTGTTGATGGTAACGTATCAGAATGTAGAATCAATTTCTGTGGGAAATTGATTGATTAGCCGATTTCGAAGTGGAGAGTAATATGGTTCAAATTCTAGCAAAGACAATTACTTTATTCGGATTTGAATACTAGATCGTGGTTACCGGTTTTCTTTGGTTGTTGGGTTTTCACCATATTTCAGGAATGGTCGACCTAGACTGTACAAGACTGCACTTCATTTATATTCATACATATCCTCATTCGTCCTCTAAAGTAATACCTTGCGTTACGGAGACAAAAGAGAGAAAGATTGTACGCAAAGACAATTATCAGAGTCTAACAGAATTTTGAAAACTTATCAACAACTTCCAGATTCTGTTCGGATGGATATAGACGATCATCTTGTTGTATCGAAACAAACCTTGGCGGCGATATGCTGTGTCTGAATAAGACGACAAAAACCTGTTGCTAGTGGTTTTGTAGCACTGCATTACAAATGCTTCTTCGAATTTTCAAAAGAAAAAAAATAGAAGGAAGTTATAACTAACTATTCAGTATTATTATAAGTAATGTAGTGGTTATTATAACTAATGTAGGTAATATATTATATATTGCATCTGTTGTAGTACATTGCAATTATATAATACTAGTAGAATGCTACCTGCAGTTATATTCAAGAAGCAGTTAAATTTATTATTTACAGAAATGTAAATTTATTTCTGTGTATCTGAATTAAATAAATAAGTAGTTCATTTGAATTATAGATATTACCAATACAGTAGCATATTCTCATCTATTTTTGTACGGATCGCAATGTTTAAAATAAAACCAATTTCAAATCTATCGTATTTGCCCATTGGGTCGTTAAAGATCCATTGTAATATTTAGTTCAGATGAAAACCAATTTATTATTTTTTTTCACTGCTTTAGAAACAATTCAGTAACACAGTTCTCGCAGTTGTTTATCAACTGTAATAGATAACAACTACGACCTTCTTACATAATATACATGTTTAATTTTATACCATGACGACTAGTATTGTGATTTTAACATTTTATATGTTAACGTATTGTAATTTTTATAATCTCAAATGGAAGAATAATTTTTGCTGAGGATGGTCGAATGACCGAAAGTACTGGAAAAGAGACCGCGGCCTAATTGTTGGTTAGATTAAATTTCATCTTATTTATATATAAATAAATATAAATTTCTTAAACATGGTTTCCGCTAGTATATAAACAATAAAGTAATTATTATTATTTTTTTTTTTGTAAATAATTTTAAAAAATAAATATAATGAAAATAAATAATATAATATATTTACATAATAAAAAAAAAAAAAATAAGTATAAATAAATAATTATAAATAGTTGTAAAAATGGTAATATAATATGGTTATATCCGATGATATTAACAATAACCCAGATGTTTGTAATCTATTGGTCGATGGCTAATACGTAAATACCCATAAACTTACAATGAAAGAAGTAATAGTTTAATGTTTTATAATTATTTTTTTAATTATTCCAAGAATAATAAAAAAAATGTTACCTGCATTATTTTAATTACGTTTTATATTACCTTAAAACTGAATAATATGACTTCACATAACAATATATGCCTTCTTTAATGTACGAGTTGAATTAATTGTGAACAAATTATTCTAAATTGTTTCTTTTGTTGTTTTCTTTTAATTAAAAAAAAAAAATGTATTAGTAATAATTTAAGATAGGTAATTATTTTCAACATTTTCAGTCTTAGAGTTTTTTGAAGGTACAGAGCTTGTGAAATACAGCAACATTTAATATTTATTACGGCAGATAACCATCATTATGTTCTTTATCCTTTGTTTATAATTTCGCCCGTTTTTACTTCCTTGTACGAAGTAGAGGAAGTATTGTGATGGCGAAAAATTTCGGTTTTCAGATTTCAACGGAAATATCCATTTTGACCATCCCTGAATTCATCTTGATTAGTTTCGAAAAGTATTAAATCCAAAGAAAATTTGGATTTTGTACTTTTTCTTAAATGCAATAATAAGTCCTCATTGAGAGCTTATCAACGAAAAGCTCTCCACTTACGGTAAAAACTTACCGTAACTACCACTTACGATATCGTAAGGGTACCTATATTTTCATTGGTTCCAGAAAATTTTAATTAAACCTCAGATTGTAAAAAAGAATAAAACATTACAATAAAAAAAAATTTAAAAGATATGAAATAATCAGAATTTAATAGGCGTACATACATCAGATTTGGTGAAACATCTGATTATTTAATATTAATTGAAAATTACTTAGAATCGTATTTTTATTTTTGCATTTGTTTCAGTATACTTAATAATAAATATCGCTATAAAATTTAGTAACTTTCTCCTGTTTCGTTTTTGTTTCCATTTTGTTTATGGTTACATCATAATAATTTAAAAAAATAACATAGTATTAAATTAGATATAAGACTTACATTTATTTAAAGAGTTATTAAGGGACTTTTATTCTAACTTAATATTTCAGGTAAGCTTGTTGAATTAATAATTGCATAAATATTTGATGTTGATAAGAACTAATATTTTAGTAATTAAAATAGATATACTGTCCACTTTATTAAAGAATTGTAGGATCGTATCCCACTTTTAAATGATGTGCAGCAAAAAATGTGTATATAATAATAGTGTCTTTTATTTTCAGTCAAACACATACAAATTACAAAAAAAAAGAGTAGGCTTTAAACTAAAACTTAAAAACATATGACAATGTAATTTAATTTAATAATGTGTATTGTAATTTAAATACGTAATTTCAAGAGAGTCATGTAGCGTCCACATCAGATTTTTTATACACGTGTTAATTGAATTCATCTTTACCAAGTTCACAGATTACTCGGCAACATATATAGCGATCGTATGTTAATGTCATAATTGAGAAATGCAGTGTTGTCAAAATTAGTCGTGCCTCTCGCATCTTAATCGACAACACTGAATATGTGATTTATTTCCTCTGCGCACGGTACTTCATTCTATAAAATGTTTTAACATTTTTTTACGTGTTAAAAATTTCCTTTTGTAATAGCATTATGCTTTTATTTTTTTTTAAAGCTGTCGATTAACGTTCGTTGCTAGTCATCAGTTTTAAATATTTACATAATGTCGGTGTTAATTAAAGTATTGTCTGAATAACATGATATGAAAATTAACTAAGAAATAGAAACTACGAAATTAAAATTAATTAAGAAATACAATACGCTTATTGCTGCTCAGTCTTATTTACTCGTAATTAGCAAACGAATAGAAAAACTACTTTATGAAAGCTTTCATTTATTTGTTGTTATTCAATGGATGTTTTTTTATTGGAGTAAACTTTTCTTGTAATACGTCCGAATTTCTTTAAAAGAGATAATAAAAATAAATTGGACTATTATCGATGTGGAATGTGTTAGCCTAAGCGAAATAACTCTATTCGAACTCTGTTCGAAATAACGCCTAAGCGTCTTAATGAAAAACATGTGTGAATTTATTTAATCATAAAAGTTAGCAATTTTTACTTTAATGTTTTTTGGGAGTTTTTTCAGAAAAAAGTATCTAACAACAAATTAACAAATTTTAGAATAGGAAAAAATTAGAAATTATTTTTTTTGTCCGAAATTTTAACAAGGTGGTTCCTCCTGGTAATAAAAAAAAATAAACAGTTGTTTACTGAGAAACTCAGGCATTTTTGTTTATCTGTTTTACATGATTGATACCCTCGGGTGTCAAGAAAAAAAAAGACCGTTTTTCTTTAAACGGTCTATTTTTTCTTAAATTATTTTAGTAGAATAATCAGGATCAAATTTAAATAATTGTAAAAATAAGTTTTATAAATTATGTGAACACATTTTACGATATATATCGATGTTTTGATTCCCCTCTGTATCCCTCCGGTTTGATAATGATATGCAAAAGTTATCCGCCAACATTTCGCCGTTACATGTTCTCTGTATTACTTTCTTTACGCCTCTCACCTTTACCTGGTTATCACAAGTAGGCGTCTACATTAATCGCCATCTTACTATCCTTTCTGTTTCCTTGT
Organism: Zanna intricata; assembly: GCA_010016005.3. Taxonomy (NCBI): domain Eukaryota; kingdom Metazoa; phylum Arthropoda; class Insecta; order Hemiptera; family Fulgoridae; genus Zanna; species Zanna intricata. The sequence goes on from JAAAKQ030112677.1 coordinate 11,918, forward strand.
ATGTTGCCAGTACTGTATATTTGAAAGAAAATTTTTTAGAATGAATATGCTTTTATGCTTCCTTTATTTCTGATTGTGTTGGCTCGTGCCTGAAGAAGATGCACAAAACTGATTATCTGCAGATTTGAGAATGAAGAGCGTTTACTGTTTGAACGTTTATCTATCAGTCGGTCTGTCTCCTCTCATCTTTTGTAATAGTGTAACAAATTCGTCAATGAAACTTGATGAATAGAACTACTGTGACCTCGGTTCTTTCTTCTATATTTATTTGAGAAATAAGAGTGAAACGCCATACCATACTTTTTCATTTCAGAAGACGACAAAATACTGTTAAAACACAGAAAATAAGAAAATTGGTTTAAGTTAATGCGTTTGTTATTATTTTTCTTACCTTCTTATTTACGTTAGACTGTATAACAACTTCCAAGGTCTCCGAGAATACATTCTTGCAATCTTAATTGAGTGTACCTCCTTCATTCAACCGTTTTTCCCTCCTAACTCTCCTATTACTTTCTACTTTTTTCTCGTATATAAAATTACATTCGCACGGAAATTTTAACAGGCGTAGTCAACGTTCCATAGCTAGCTTGGAGAGCACTTAAAGAATTTATTTTGTTCTAGCAAACTCTAATCTCTCGTATCTGTGTAAGTGTGCTTCAATTCCGTAGATGTTGATAGTGTTTTGGGAACTCTGCACACATTAGAGCATGTAAACACGAGTGAGATTTAGTCTGTTTATCATTCAGATTCAATTAAAAAATTTAAAAAAAAATATTGTAATTTTATAAAAATAATGTAAATTTAAAAATCCTGTTACGTAGATAGTAAGCGAGTCTGCTAAGGAACACTGGCCAGGCCGACTAGAGATTTGAGTTGTGTAATTTGTTACATATGTTTATGTGTGTTGCAATCGGATGTGTAAAGAATTATCGTTGCGGAATTGTCGCTTGATCTTTTTTTTTATGCCAACAGCGTTGAGTTCTCGGTAACTTGCTAACTGATCGAGATTGTTCTAATTTTCATTATCTTCACAATTTTCTACTTCGCCAATCTTCCAGTCATCTTGTTCTACAACTAATCTTATTACCCCCTTTAATCTCGCCGCACTTCTTGAAATTTCCCCCTCAAAAAAAAATGTTCCAATTTACAAGTCATGTCGGCATCCGTGGCGGAGTGGTAGCGTCTCGGCCTTTCATCCGGGAGGTCCCGGGTTCGAATCCCGGTCAGGCATGGCATTTTTCACACACGCTACAATTCATTCCATCTCATCCTCTGAAGATATGCTTAACTGTGGTTCCGGAGGTTAAACAAAAAAAAAATTACAAATCACGATGTATTTTAAAACAGCGGTATTATTTGATACTTCTAGATTTGTTTCCTTATATTATGTATTCGTAGTTCTGCCCTCCTTCATTTTGAACTGCATTTAATAAATTTAGTTGTATGTCAAAATTGAATGAATAACCGAAATTGTAGGTCGTAATTGATTTTGAAAGACATAGCTGTTGCCAAAAATAATCCTATTGTGTGTCAAATATCGTATCCCTTATTTCCAAGGACATAGCAGACAAAGGATGACTGCCGAGAAGATACTCTATAATTTCAATATATATATATATATACATACACATCTTTTTTTTGTCAAAGTTAACTATTTTGTTTACCTACAATGTATAACAAAGTAGTATATTCAAAAAAGCAACTTCTAGACGGTGACTCTATAAGTGTAAGCAAACAGATGGCTGTAAGAATGGCCGTAATTAAATGGCGGTCGTTTCAAATGATTTTACATATGATTTAGCATAATAATAATATACTACAATTTATAAAAATTTTACGACTGCGTGTTGGCCATAATTGCGTCATAAACAACGAACGAATTATAATACTTAATAGGTACAGTTAAAACGGAATTTATTTTGGTTCGGCCACTAATCGAGAATCTTTCTTTATCTGTTTAGCCTCCGAAACTACCGTAAGATATTACTTCAGAGGATGATGTGTATGAATGTGAATGAAGTGTAGGTCTTGTACAATCTCAGGTCAACCACTCCTGAGAAGTGTGGTTAATTGAAACCCAACCACCAAAGAACA
>JAAAKQ030112699.1:0-14010 GCA_010016005.3 Zanna intricata
CTGGGCTATCCCATTTGCAAAGAAAACACATGTACTTAGTACAGCCAACCAAAATAGCTATAACTTTCAAATCACCACATATATTCCAGCTGTGATTTTTATAAATTATTTTTTCAAGAATATCTTTCATCACATCATATGTCTCTTTCAAATTAATACCATAAACGATTGGTATCAAAGGATATTTGTTACTGTTGTGTAGTAGAACCACTTTTGAACTATATTTGGACGAATCTATGAAAAGGTGCCAGTTCTCAGGTTTATGAAATTGTCTTTGATTTTTGATAAATTTAAATCCTTAACCAAGTCATTTAATTCATCTTGTGTTATAAAATGTGGCTTATCGAAAGATAATTAAAAATCAAAATCATTGTTGCCTTCTTCAGTAATGCCCAATTGTTCATCGCTGCCAAATTGTTCATCATATTCATAGGTGGCTCAGGAACTGGAATAATTTCACTGTGAGGTACAGGCCTGATTGCAGATTGCAATGAAGGAAATTTTACAGTATGTTAAGATTTTTTAGAAATTCCAGACACACTTGTTGAACAAAAGTAACAATCTGTTACATGATCCTTTGGTTCATGACAAACTATAGGTACAACAAATGGCAAAGCATTCCGTGTACTTTTCTGCCATCCTTTTAAATATACAGAAAAATTGGTGCATACTACATGAGGAGTCCATGTCTTATCCTGATTACCGATTTTACACTGAAAGTACGAATGATATGCTTTTTTAATTAAAAGTGCAACAATTTTTTTTTTTATTATATGGTAAACTCACTGCATAAATAACAAAAGGCATCCACATCATTTACATAATTTTGAGCTATTAAGACAGCAATAAGACTGAACAGAATTAATTCATTGTTAAATCCAGTGCAACATGATTAATCTTGTCCGTGAAGGCTTAGTCTTCAGTATTAAATATGATGTCATAATTGATATGTGACTAAGATATGATTTAATTCTTTGTCTAGTATTGTTTATTTATATCTTACAAATTATGTTAACAATAAAAAATGAGCTAACAAAATACAATATAGGAGTTTAAAATGCTAATTATATGTTAAAAAATCCTTTAATTAAAATTTAAACATTTACCAAAAATGGTGGGTGATAAAAAGATTCTGTGAGTTCATATTCGTTTTCAGCATAAAAAAACAGATTAAAATAATGTATCCCTGTTAGGAAACAAAAATTATGTTTATTGGTGTAATTAATTCAATTCTACTCGCTCATAATAATAATTTTTAACATCTGAATAAATTATCTTTCAATATACATTTTTAATTTTTTCCAGAAAGCTTATGTAAAATCAAAATTTTATGTCTTTAACTAAGGAGTTACTAAAAGAAATATAAAAGCTGATTGATGAAACGTATACTCAAAATATTAAACTACTAATATACTATAAAATTTAATCAATAAAAAAGTTAAATTGGGTACGTGCATCTATGATGCGTGGTAAGATTTGAATGTGACAACGTCTTCTTGGACTTGGTGTTTGAAACAGTTACTGTCGCAATTATCGAATAAAATAAACTGAACGTCTGTGTAAATATTTCTTTTTAAAGAGTTTATTAATTTTTGATAATATTTACAACTTTATACATTATGAATAATAATTTGTGGTCAAATTGTTATGTTTTAGCAAATTTGTCCACACAAATTCACTTCAAACAGTTCATGACAACAAACAATCAACTTTACACGTGTCAAACTTCGCTCACGTGACCTCAGCCGGGAATGTTACGAACTGAAACAAAGACATGCGGCAGTAACCGAGTGTGCGAATGCGTGAGCCAGCTCCGAGTGCACTCCGATCAACAGGAGTCTGAACATACACGAAGCCCGCATTAAGCTTCGAGTAACGTACGCGATTTTGGTGAATGCCTCCCAGCTCTCACCGATTTATTAGACGTAACATTGTCATGTCAAAAATATAAAATTTAATTAAATTTAAAACTTATATAGAGATATTTGGTATTATATGATCTATAAAGATGTAGAGAGAATATAAATGAACTTAAAAAAAAGAACAACAATAATAATAATCAATACAGGATATCTCAAATTACCAAAATGGATGAAACATGTATGCATCTAACTACCTGTTCAAGATATAGAAAAGAAACTGTAACTTTTCAATTTGCAGTATGGACCACACTTATGGTCTGTTTTTGGAGTTCTAATGAATTCTTTAAAAAAAATATATATAAATATTATAATTTATTTTTAAGTAATTTAAATTAAATTATTGGAAAAAAATTAATCTAGCATGTAAAGTGATATGTTAATTTTTTTTTTTGGCAGAGAAAGTGTTAACAACTTCAAGTTCCTGATATCACTGATAATAGGAACTGAATATTAGGCTCAAAAAGAACTGGAGTAAAATTTTATATATATATACACGCACAAAGATAATACTTTTTAAATTGTACATAATATCTTAATATATAATTACTTAATTAATTTTTAACAGCTTATTTCTGTTAAGATACATGACATTAAACAATCAATACACAGAAGCACCAAGTAATGATTGACATTCATTTATTTTTGGCACAAATTATCTAAATTGTTAGAATAAACATATGTATATTTATAATGGTAATGCACAAGTGCATTCAATATTTATGACTAGAGTTTTGATTTTGTTGGATTATAATTTAAAATATATATTATATTTTACCAGTAAAAACAATTATAATAAATTTTTACTGTTTTTTTTTTTTTTTTTTAATTACATAATGTATATAATTTTTATGTTACAACAAATAAGCAATAACATTCGTAACATAATTATGCATGAATATACAATGTACGCACCTATATGTATTTACAAAATGTATTCAAAGATATTTTACACATCCTATAATTTTTATGATGTCCAGTTTATAAATATATATAAACTGGACATGATGTAAAGGTATAATGGTATTTATATATACCATTCTAACTGAGAAAATGTTTAATTATTGTATTTTCATTTTTATTTATCAGAATATATATATATATATATATAATAGTAAACATTTCAGCATTACAAGTGGATATCAGTTTCTAGAGTTTTAGATGAAACACATTTCAGCTGTAATATGAACAAAAATAAAAATTTATATATTAAGACTGTTCATAATGAGAACCTAGAATTATTAGTTTATAACAAAAAATATATTTACCTTTCATCCAATCCACCTTTATTTTTAACTACTACTATAAACTAGGGTAATTTTGAAGAAATTATTTTAACAGAAAAATAATCTTTTAATAAATAAAAAGGTGGTGAATATAAACTCTTAAGATACTAAAGATCATCATCAGTATTACGTACATATAAGCTTCCACAATGTTAAATTTCAACATAAAGGAAGAGAATAGTTTTAAATACCAAATCTTTATTGGTAACATAAGAAAATTAAAACAATAAAAAGAGAATAATATATAAATTGCACGAATAACAAACGCATAAAAAAATACTATTTTACATAATGTTGAAAAAATAATAACACATACAATATTAAAAAAAATAAAAATATATTAACGAATGCATAAAATAATTTTAAACTATCAGTATAAATAGTGTAATGAATTAACAATTAATTTAAGAATTTTGTTACGAGAAAGAAGCAGAATGCAGATACTTTTGATAAAAAATAAGTTGAATAAATTTTGTATATATATATATATATATATGTGCTTATTATATATATAATTTTGCTATATATATATATATATAAGCATCACACACAAATACATATGTACTATATAAAAACAGTAACAGAAGATTAACATGCTATTGCATAATTTTAAACAGTTACATTATCTTAAATTAAAACATAAGAAAATAATGTCCATTAATAATCAACATTTGATATAAAAATAAAATCACATAAATGATTTTAAGAGTCTCATAACATTTAATTGAATGAAATTTTCAACTAAAAGGTGTAAAAAGAGAAAATTACCAATTTAGCTACTTTTTCAATACAAAAATATAAATTAAAGAAAAACATAATTACTAACCTTAATCATGTCCTCAAACTAAATGAAAATATATATATCAATCTAAGGAAAAATAGAAAAAAAATGTTTTATATTAAACTGATGACAAAGAGTGATTTATTAAAAATGTACTCATGAGATTCAAAGAATTTTAAGACTGTAACAAAATACTATCACATTTTATTAATGTTACTTAAAAGGTCTAGGGATTTCTACTGCATTTAAAAATTAGTACTTTCCAGGATATTTTAATTTCATAGTTTTAACCTATAATGGAATGAATGTATTTTATACTAAAAACAAGTACATTTTACTGCCACTAATCATTTTTTTCTAATAAAATCAAAACTGGAATTTTAAAATCTGGAATGAATGAGTATAAAGAATGAATATGCTTAAATTAATGATTCATAAATTAATAACTATATTTTGAAGTATTTAAAAAAAAAAAAAACATCTTTTTTACCCAATTTAAAAAGTGAACCTATGATATGAAATAAAGAGTCAGCAGTCACTTCAGTGAGACCAGAATTTTATTGTACAACCTCAGAGACTGTTTGTTCCTGAGCCAATAAAGATTAAATATTTTTATAGAAAACTCTTTAGTACTAACTTCAGACCAATCTATTCTTTTGTTACGTAAACACACAGTATATAAGAAATTCAACATATAATAATAATTTAAAAAAAATTAAAAAACTATTGAAAGACATTTTTTCTTCACTTAACAGATTCCTCCATCCAGTGATTAATGGTGTAATCATTGTTCAGCAAGCAGTGGCTGCTGTACAATTATGATTTGTTCAACAATTCTTCCACTCAGCTGATTAATTGTGAATGTATGAATGCTGTTTATGACATCATTTGCGTCAAAACGGCATTGTTTCTGGTTAAATTTCAAAATTCCAATGGAAGTTTTCATTCTCATTCTTCCTTTCAGAAAATTAAACAAAAAGAGAAATAAAGATAAAATAATAAATAAATGCAAGTTTTTTGAAGCAAATCGAACAACTTAATGCTTGTAAGGGAACAAGCAATGGGTTCCCAAGATAAAATTTTATATCAGGTGGATACTGAATGTGTTAGATATGTTCTCTTTCATAATTAAGATAATTTTTTCCCCACAAATATAAAAAGAAGTCAAGTTAAACAATGAATAACAAAATAATCACAGCATGTATCACATCAGTTATAATAATTTATATAAAACTTAATACAGTTTTATATTATTTTGTTTTATCAAACAATAATAATAATAATAATAATAATTATTATTATTACTACTACAAAAAAATTAACTAATACGTATAATTTACTTATGTTCTTATAATTTGTATAAGAAAAGCAACAACATAAACCAAATTTCTTACAATTTCAAAATAAGAAAAAATTTTTATATTGACCAAATTTGCTCTAAATAAAAAAAAGATACATGAATTTACAAATTTTACCAACAATCATTACTAAGAAATTTCGGAAGATAATTCAAACAAGTTACAGTTTACTAAGTTCAAATAAATACAGTATATATGAAGGTGTATATATAAAAATGGAATTTTCAAATTTTTTCTGGATAAAATTATAGAAATTTAATGCAAAATCCTAGAACCAAGCTGGAAAACAAATTAAATATATCTATTGACAATTTACATAAATGATGAACAGTGTGGGAATAGCAGTTAGAAAATATTCAAGAAGTCAATTGTACAAATTATAGCACACAATATGTGTCTACTTTTTAATTCTTATCCAAAAACTAGGAACATACCTATTTCATCATCTAGATTGGTCTATCATCGAATTAAGAAATTTTTTTTTCAAATATATAATTTATTTCTTTTTATTAGTACAGGCAGGCAAATGACTTTCAAATATTAAGGTCAAAGAAATAGACTATATGATTGTATGAGTTACAAAGGGCAATAAATATCTACTTTCTAATAGGAGATGAACTATGTACCAACTTTTAACACAAGTGCCTAATGTGACTAATTTCCCAACAGAACGTAAAGTACAATTTGTTAGAAATTAAGAGGACAAAGTTTATCTGCTTACTGATAAGCGATGTATCATTTAACAATTTTAAACATAATTAATTCATACCCATTTCTATGCCATATAAAATTTTGTTTATTATTTTCAAATGAACCATTTATTTACCTGTAAGATTTTATATTTTTAAATTATAGTAATACTTTGTTTATTATCTTTAAATATAACCGTGAATTTTTTTAACATCAAATTTTTTATGATAAATAGATTAAAAGTAATATGTAACAGTTAAATGTTCCTAAGTAATTAAAAGACAATATTGGCTCAATTTTTAGAAGCTATCATAGAATTTACTGGCACCTGTAGGTACTAAAATAATGAAGTTCATTCAAGTTTTAACCACTCCTGTATAATTTTATACATATATTGATGGGAAATAGATAAAGATAGATTCAGTACTTAAAAAATCTGTTTTCCATTTATTTACTTCCTCTCAATGTGTTCAATTAATTTGTTTGGTAAATATTCATGCTATGTGGCATGTTCATTACTGCAACATAAATTAATTACATTAATTTGGAAAAAAAACTATTTTACACCATAAAAATATACATCTACAATGTGAAACGATACAATTCTTATCTCATAAAATTTAACCATTGTGAAAATTCCAATATATTTATTAATGATCTAATAAAAGAGCACATTTTTCATATACAATAAATATATGTTACACGTATGATGCATTCATTAACTTCAAATGGTGTACAAAAGGAAGATTTAATCCTGTAAATGTCCATTAAAACATTAATTACTGATCTTGGTAATTTTAGAATAATCATTTTAAAAATAATTATATATTAATTATGATTACAAAACGAAAAAAAAATCAATTAACATTCAATTACAACAGTATACTTTCCAATCTTAACAGAGAACTAATACATTATAATATTATAGCAAAATGTAAAATTTCTATTAGTATTATTTTTATTATAATCCTCAAAATATTTTGAAACACAAAGATGCCAAGGGTTATTAGACATTTCAACAGATTTGCTTAGTTTTTTGTTTTTTTTTTTTTTTAATAAGGTATTTCTATTAGTCTGCTCATGCATTTAAAATATTATCTAGGAGATTTTATTTAATAATTTAACTTAAAAATAATTAGAATATATTAAAAAGAAAAGTTTTTTCAAGTATGATATTTACATAATTTGTTTTTTTTTTTTTCTGAATTACTGTATTGTATTTAACAAAACATTCTTGTACACCCTCTTAAACTTCTGCTGTAGATGCTGATAAATAAATTTTAATAATGCACTATTTCAAACACAGATAAACTGAAAATAGAGAACACGCATTTATAATTTTTTTTTTTTTTTTTTAATTAGTGAAATGATTTCAATTACAACACTAAATTTGATAGCTGAATTAATTAAGTTTTATCTTTTTTTTTTTTTTTAATGATCACCTATTATTATAATTATCAACAGTATAATTTAATTTTAAACTAAAATTTTAATTTCTTTGACTTTCATTTATTACTTTTTTTAATCAGAAACTTATTCATAATGATTATAAAGATATTACAAAAACAAATTTCATTGTTTGTCTATTGGCTACATACTGATAACTATGTAGAAACTAGAAAGATAACATTTCATAACTGGAAAATGTGCTATTTTTTTTACATTTTGACTATGAATTAATTTGCTAAACCTAACACATGTCAAGCAGTCTGTAAATAACACACTGTTCCTACATAAAATATGTTTAATTTACATGAACAGATACAATAGTTATATTTTACAACTAAATACATAAATAATCTACGCTAGATATAATCTTATTTAGATTCTGTGTAATCATCACATTTAGTTATTATTAATAAAATAATTAAAAATATACCTCAATTACATTGACTATTATTTTATATTATGCATTTTTTTTAATGTGTTTAAGCACATTGTATTGACAGCAATAGAAATTACATGATTAAGAACATAGAGAAGGCAATCTTTCAGTCAAATCTAGTTAACCCTTATGCGACGCGATAACAATAATCTGTAGGCTTTTATATTCATTACAGTTGTAGGCGCGTAAATTTATTCTTACAATCATTATATTTATATAAGGTTATTGGTGACAATTCGCTGTTTCCAAGAAGTATCACAATGTATTGTAGGATATATGGAAACGTTTTTACAAGCCTTACTCATAGAGGTTTATGACTGGCTTGAGAAGGCCTAATCCGACCCTTCTGAGCAAGATATATAATTTCCTACTCCTTCTATCTTTGTCATACAAAGGTTTTGTTTGTATGTGCATGTTCTCCACTCTGCTCTGTCTAGTATTATAATAGCTTTTGCCTGGTCGACAGGCATGAAATTTGACAGTTTTATGACAATTTTTGACCAAACATGTAACTTTTAGGACGTGACTCAGTTATTTGTTATTATTTTATATCTTTTTCAACCCACTATAGCTTGGTGTTTACATATTATATTTCACAATATAATAGAGAATGCAAAAAACTCAAATTTTGTTGAATACAAAAAAAGATATGTTATTTTTACTACAATGTATATTTCTGGCACAGAGTAGTCAGAATGACTAACCATACTCCCTCCCAGAGCTGTCTTTATACACATTGCCTCATACTGTCACTCTGCTTGTTTCTTTTAGCGAATATCGTTGCAATTCTTATTATTTTTTTAATTTAATTAATTTTTTCGTTATGTGTATATATTTTTTATACAGTAATAATATTTATATGGTTGTATAAATGTACGAATAATGAGTCGAGTGCGCATGTGGTTATTTTTGTAATTTGGCGGCACAGGGCACACTTCAGATTTACTTACTTTACTTAATTTTTTTTCAGAGCTGACTTATTTTACCTGTTACTATTATTATTTTTTTAACATGAATAGACTTATTGACGATCAACAAATACGGGAACTTTTAGCGGAAAACAATGTAGATGAACCATACGTGCAATTATTTTCTAAATATTGTCATTATGCAATTAGATCTCTTAAAATTTTCAACCTATTTTAGAAAATACAGTTTCTTTCAAATCAAGGAACTCTCCTTTATATGTAGAGAAATAAATTGTAAAAACATATTTATCAGCAAAGTAAAAAGATAAAATTCTTGAATTACGCAAATTTTATGTAATTAAAAAAGGATGATTTTTATTTATATCTGTGGTAATTGTTATACTGGTTGTATTAAAATGACATTTGATTTATATAAATATGGAGAGTTTTTTAACCTAATGTAATTTTTTGAAATTTTTTTATAAAAAATAATGAAATGGTGGGGATGTAAATGATCACATGTAAGTTAATTTAGTCAGCACGGCAATTTGTCTCTGATCAGCGCGGTTAAGAAAAATTTTTAATAGACCACTGAAAGAGCATTATTACTTTTTTTTTGTGTTTTATCTGTAACTTTTAAAGTTTTTTTATAAAAAAAAAAATATATATTATTGTTATAATTGAGAAGGTAAAATACTCTATAGAAGTGCTTTAACAAGAAATGTCGAGCAATAATCAGTGTTATAATGGTAAATTTTTAATTAATTTATTTATGCTGTTAAGATGAATTTTAATAAAATATTTAACACCCATTAACACATTAAATATTAAATACCCACACACATGCATGCACACAATACACACTCTTATCTAATTACTTGTTTTGATGGATGTCATATGTGTATATGTCATTTTCATAACATTTATATTTTTTTAATACATTTTTTACTGAATAATTGTGTAACAAAGAGTTTACAAAAATGAAAGATTTTTACAAATATTAATACAGTTATCTGGATCAATGAAAAAATACTCCAGGGAGTTCATGACTATTGCTGTGAATGCATGTCTATATATAATTTTGCAACTAATTACATAAAGTTTTATCAACTTTACATCAATCTTAAAGTTGATTTTGTAATCGAGATCCATATATATTTTCCTGTAATTAAATTACAAAATTAAATTAATAGTTTGTAGAACAGCAAATAAAATAATACTGCTAGCATTTTGTGGTACAGTATATAACTCTGTTATAGAACAGAGGCAATTTATAAAATACATTATTTCTAAATTTAAGAGATGTATAAATTTGTTATTTGACACTATCTTTCTGTCTTTCTTACTGATATGGAATATGTAAAGCATCCAAAATACAAGAGACATTAGTTAAGAGAAGTTTATAATAAAAGGAGATTATCAATTATTTATTAAATCATAAGAGCATTTTTTGCATAGTTTTCAGACTGTAGATGATGGCAAACGCTCAGTCATTTTCTAAGACAGAAATGGCTGTAAATACTAATTTGGCATCTTTATCTATCATTTTGTTTTCTCCTGTCCTCAATTTTGTAATTAGACTAGATTGTTCTGACATTCAATCCATCACAACTAACATAATTAACTGGTGTGGGAAATGAAAGAGTGTAGATCTATTGTAAATAAGAATGGCACTACTTGTACATGTAGACTAATTTAGAAACTTGTATTTCCAAACCACCTTGCTTACTTTTTAACACTGACAGAATACTCCTACTGTTATAATATCATATTGTCTTAAGATCTGGTGCCCTACTTTTTCTTAAAATCAGAATCTTGTGTTGTATTTCTCCTAGATCAATTCTTGGCTCTATAATAAAGTAGTGCTGTATGTATGAAAGTTAATGCACAAAAGTTTACTATTTTTGAGAAGAGACATTTAAAATACTGTATTCAGCCTAAAGCTTGACTTCTTAACTTATCTCAGCTGCTGTCTTCCAAGTTACAAAATGTAATAATACACATCATTTTTTTGAGAGCCACAGGAGGATCACAAAACAATCCAAAACACAAAAAACATTAGTAATCCAGCTTTCTACATATGCAGTGCTTTATGGTGAAGCATCACAAGAACTATAGACACTGACTACTATCGATGCACACCTGCCTACTTGTGGAAAGTATCTGAAATAATATGTAAAGCCTGGAAACATTTTGACATATTTACCATAATATATCAATGCTGATATAATACTAAATTGAAAATTACAAATAACTTGCTTTCAAATTAATTTAACTACTTCTTTAAAGGCTACACATAAGGCAAAGATCTCAACACATTTGGTGGGACATGAAATTTAGAAAAAGACTGCAATTCACAAAGACAACACAGACTGAATGTATTCTGTTATGTATTTAAGGGATCTTCTAACCGTTTTACGTTGGGGGCCATTATTAGCAATGCTATGGAAACTTGATTATTAACTCTGATATTCTTTGTATCAGTTCTGATTTAAAATAGTTCCAATAATTCAAAAATGGATTTTTAATAGTACTGACATGTTATCAAGTTTCAACATGCTGTTGAATGAATATATTTACCTTACAAATATTAATTCAATTATTCTTCAAAGATTCCTTTTCCCTCTCGCCTGCATCAATAATTACCATGTTACAGCAAGCAACATAACCGTGTATTAATGATATTAAACTCTTCAAGATTGCAAAAGGAGCTGTTCCATAACAAATTGCTTCAAATAGGCTCACATTGCTTACTGTAAAAGAATGAAATAAAAAATTATCAAATAAGTAGATAAAAAAAAAATTGTCAACTGATGCAACTGTGCAGAAACAAAAAAAATAGCATGATGCATGATATCGGTTTGTAATATCCAATCATATTGGCAGTTTAATTGCTTTAAAACAAGTATAAATATAACTCAATTCCACCAAAACTGATGGCTCATGAACAAGTTAAAAGTAAACAACTACCTATATTAGAAACATACGATAACAAATTTGGAAACTATTAATTACAACACTTGGCCAAATATTAAAAACTAAACAAAATTTGAGATTACTGAACATCTATAAACTCACCACTTTAAGGCAACATTTCTTAACCTGGAGGTTGTGAAATTAGCTTATAGCCTTACACATAAATAATAATGAAATAATTTTATGAGAAAAAAATCATTTATTACAAACATTTTATTTACATTTATAAGAAAAACATGTAAAAAAAAAATTAATGAGATGGTTGCATTTGTGTTTCATTTAAAAGTTTTTACGTAGACCAATGTTAGAATCACAAAAAAGTCAATTATTTCAAGTGATAAAAGATGATTCCTATATTTAGTTTTTAATCTAACCATAAACAAAAATTCCTTTTCACAGAGGTAAGACATGGTGAAAGGAATTAATAATTTCAATGCTTCTGTGACTAAATTTCCATATTCGAAGAGCAAGCCAAAACATATCTAAATCTTCAGATGTGAATTGTAGTTGTAACATTTTATTGGAGGACATCTCAATAAGCTGTAGTGAATATCATCTATTAACTTAGCAGCTGCAACAAGTTTTTCACTAAATGAATTCAGTACCCATTTCTTTGAAAAGTCATTTTCTATCATCAGGGAAATACTTGGCCAACTGAATTTTTAGCTCGTGCAAATGCTCTTCAAACTGTATTTATCACATCCTATTAGATTCACATTCAAGTTTTTTGTTTTTTTTTTTTAACCTCCGGACATCGTTAAGGTATATCTTCAGAGGATGAGATGAATGAATTGTAGCGTGTGTGAAAAATGCCATGCCTGACCGGGATTCGAACCTGGGACATTCAAGTTGTTTTAATGTGAAAATACATCAGCTAAGTAGCCAACAACAGCACATACTTCTTATTCTGTAAAAATATAGCTAATGGTGTTTGTTTATCCTGGAAAAATATTATTAATTCATCTCGCAATTCCAATAATCGGGTTAACAATTTCCACTGCAATAACCATCTGATTCTGTATGGAAAAGAAGAGAATTTCTCTTTTCACCCATTTCACCACATAGTTTAGTAAACAGTCTATTCTGTAATGGTTGACTTTTAATAAAATTAACCATTTTTACAGCTTTACAAAGAATATTTTTGAGATTTTGTGGCAGGAGTATTTCTATGAAGGAAGCTGTGCATCCATTCCACCCTTGGTGTAAGATGGTCTTTTAATTTTTTTTTCATAAATCCACTGTTCTTTCTTGTTATTGCCTTTGCAACATCACTATATATTGCAATATATTTTATGTAATCTGTTTTTAGTAGCTTCATAAAAAACATCAAAAAGACATTGTCCTGTTGCATGACCAGGTATTGACTTGTAAAACAACATATTTTCTTTGACTGATCTGTCCCACACATTCATACTTCACAAAACATAAGAACTGAGAAATGTTTATCGGATCTGTTGATTCATCAAATTGAACACTAAAAAATTCATCTGAACTCACTTCCTGAATTATCTGATTGTGAACATTGGCAGCCATATCATCGTTTTGTCTTGGTATCGAGTCATTAGAAAGCAGAATTTTTTCCAATTATTTTATTTCTTTCACTCTAATTAAGACACTAGCTACATCAATTGCAGTAGCCAATATGAGGTTTTCTGCAATTGTATGTGGTTTGGTCATCAGTTACTGACAAAGAGTAACAGTGTGTAGTCAAAAAACATTCAGTGCAGATTATCTTTGGTGTTTAAGGGAAACCCAGTTTATTACGTGACTTTTCAGTTTAAACGTGACTTTTGGCTGTTAACATTTATTTTTAATTTACATCTTTCAATTTTCAGGATGCTATTGCCTCAGGTGTTCCATATGTAGCGAATCATTGGGCTGAAGTGTGATGCAGTTTAATATCATATCTACCACACCCTATAGCATAATTTATGTATTTAATATACTCTATAAGAGTAAACTCAGGTAAAAATATATAATGTTTTCAAAAAATAAAAATTTAACCACCAAAACACAGTAACAGAAAAAACTAAAAAAAAAAAAAAAAAAAACTAATACCAATAGTCAACTTTTGTGGGACTGCATCATCAGTTGGTATATGATTCTATAATAACAAATAACAAAAAATTAAAACTTAGAAAACATAAACATACTAACAACCACAAAATTTCTAATAACAACACAATCCTACTGTCATTACTCAAAAG
>JAAAKQ030112710.1:0-14010 GCA_010016005.3 Zanna intricata
GGGAGGAACTGAAAACCGGGCGAAATCTTTCGCTAGCCGTAACTCGCTAACAAAACGTTTTCAGGCATATGTTTATCAGAAACTTTTTTCTTATTTTTAGATATAGAATCCGTTTCCGAGAGATTGCCATGCAGGTTTGATACATTCTGTATATATAAAGGGGTGAAGAAAGTCAAAAAAACTTTGAATAATGTTTCCCCATTTCCATTATACTAAACGAGATATTTACTAGATTTGGGATACTTAACTGTTATCTGTTATAAAATAGAAATCTATCCAAGGAATGTTAACGGGATTGCGAACCAACATCTGCAGTAAACAGAAGACTAAGTTAATAAATCCATTATTTCATGAAAAATACAATTACGTCTAACGTACATTTTTAATTAAATAGTTCACCAATTGATAGATTTGAAAAATAAATCTCCAACTAAAGAATAAGTTAATTTTTCTTAACCTGTAAAATATTAATCCATGGTCATTTGCCTTTTAGATAATATGAGAAACAAATGGAATTATCCCTTTACACGTGAACTAATTTTGACACCAGCATTATTCTACCTTTCTGCCGTAATTAGATCATTCCCTGTTCTATAATTCTTGCAATTTCTACATTGCAGACTTACCCACTATTTTCATTTATAAATATTCTTACATAGGAAAATCTTAAAGCCAATTATGCATCTAACATAAATGCATACCGCAACGTCAGGTACTGTGCAGTGTGAATTACAGACTAATTAACCTTAGTTTGTGCACTGAGGGATAATAAACAGAAAATTAAATGTAAACGAGGAGTTATTTTCCTCTGCGTTATACACGATGAAAGGTTAATAAATTAGAAGAAATTATGGTTAGTTCATTAGTCAATAAAGTTAGCTATTTAATTGAACTACTTCCAATATTTAGTGGTAATTTGATTATAAAATTAATTTCGATCCATGGTTTGCTTTAAAAAAAAAAGTTTAGGTTGATTTATTTGTTTTTGTAAGGAATAATAATAGTTTTAACTTATAAGTTCAACTTCATTCTGGTTTACCTTATTTTGTAAGTGCTTTTGTTGTGATACTTAACTGTTGTGTACGTTTACATCTGTTGTACAATGTATATAATAGATCACAGACACTTTTGTGTTTTAAAATGTGTTTTTAAGGCAATTAAATTTTTTTTTTTAATTTTTACCTTCCGTCAAACTTCAAATAGGCTGCAATAAAACGCAAGATAGTGTAACTTCAAAAAAAACTTTTTTTGGTGTAAATTTACATAAAGTAATTGGAAAAATTTGGTCTTTGCACTGTAAATAACACAAAAATATATCGATAATGTACGGCTGGTCTACAAAAGAATATTCTACAGTCATTATTAATAATAATAATAATATTTTTTTTATTCCTATTAAAACCAAATATAAAGTATAATATAAACGCTATATCTTTGTCGATGAGTTTATCGGTTATTTTCTGCTCATAATAACAGAAATTTAAAATTAAAAGAAGTCTTATTTTATTGTCCAATCACGTTTCTGTTATTCGTTGAAATTACACTGTAATACTAAAAGTTTTCTTTAAGATTCTTAAGAAAAACAAAAGAATACTTCCTCTTTCTAACCTAATTCGAATTTATGACCGCTGAAACGCATAAAAACAATCTAAAAATATTCCCATTTAATTATATAACTTTTATCACTGTCCTCCTCCATTTCGGGCGGTTTAAATCGACGGTTTTCCAATTATCCGCTGTTTTCAAGAAATAATTATTTCAGTCAGGATTTTTTTTTAGTTTAATAAAATAGATATTAATCGAAATTTTGATTAAAGATAAAAACTTCCGAATTTCCTTAGGTAAGTAATAAAAAAAATAGAATGAGAATGGATAATTTCAAATATCTTGGAAAATAGATCACTTGGAATTCTTTAGATTAAAAAGCTTTAACAGTTAGAGCTAATAAAATGTTATTAGCTTTCCAGCTGACGTAAAACGCGTATCACATATAACAAACAATCTTTATCATGAAACTCAAAATTTCCACACTATAAAATTGTGATACAAGCTGGAAGCACTCTATGCGGCAGAAACCATAACTCTGTGCAAAAACAAGGTTTACTAAAATATCTAGAAAAAAAAAGAAAGGCAAATTATAAGAAAGATTTTCAGATCCTAAATTTCAAAATAATCACGTAAAATTAATTTCAAATAACAAAATTTAAACTAAAATTAAAAAATTGTCAGACACGATAATAAAAATACGAATTGTATTTTACTCCGCTTATTTAAAATGAAGTAGATTGATTCAAGAAATTTGTTATTTCTTCGAAAGTAAAAAGCTAAAGGAAAATGATTCACACAACTCCAAGAAGACCTAAAAGAACTGCAGAAATTATAAGAGAAAGATAAATTTTAAAGAGAATATTAAAAGATTAAATTTTTTGAAAATAACAGGTCCCAAGAAGCGCCAAGACGCAAGATCGGAGAAGAACAGAGCTGAACTTTCTGAAGAACGAAAGAAAGAGGTATCAGAAGAATGAAGATGTACTAGACATTAAAAAACAGAATAGAAAGAAATAACCGCAAATAAATTAAATGATCTAACACGTTCCAAGGTAAACTATTCTGGAGAGAAAATGGGTATATTCCTACCTATGTGTTATATAAGAATTAATTGATTAACTACAAGAAATCGCTTTGACAATGGAGACGAAATAGTATGTAAAAAAAATTATTTTAAAATAAATGCTGTAAAGATGAAAACAGGCCTACTGTTTTTAACATATAAATAATTTTTTTTTTCTGCTAATGTCCCCTACGCTTGCAAGGAAATGCGCCAGCTAATCATCTTTATACGAGACCTACACAGTAGATCGCATACTCACGAAATATTTAATTACATTTGTATTCACAAATTTACCAATATATATGTATATATTATCCTATATCATAGCATTGGTTTTTTAACACTATTTCTTTCTCATTTTAAAAACAAATATACCAGAACTCGTTTTTTTAACTTAGCTTTTACTTACAAAATAACCTACAACAATTAGAAAGTTGTTGGCTATGTACGTACAAATTGGGTAAGGTTAGTATGAAAAGTTATTTTTTATGCAAATAATAAGATATTTTAAGAAATTTTGTGTACATCTCATAACGCCAAAAATTTAGTTTAGAAGTAATTGAAGAAAAGTTTGTTTTAATTCTTGTGAAGAAAAAATTCACTAAAGAAATGAATGGGCATAGATTAACTGAGATTTGGTAGTAAAATTACACACTTTTTTCCTTTTTTGTTTATTGTTAACCGAGTTTTTAATTTTCAAATCCATTGCAAAGGATTTATCAGTATCAAGCCAAAATTAAGTTTATTTTACGGCAATGTATTCTTTGTTTTAATTTAAAAAATATGATTTTCTCGTAAATTTTGTTTTTATTGTTTTGTAAATTTACTACGGGTAATAATTAGTTTAAATAGAATTTATTTTATTTTATGAAATAGATTTTTACCATAAATTTTAGAAACCACATTTGTATTTTAAACATGATATTTTCTTTATTGATATGAAATATTATGATAACGTTAAACCTCATAAACACTTAGTCAACTATCCTAATACGTGTTTATGTTTTAATTAAATAGAATATTAGCCAATGTTCCTCCCGTCTGTCACGATGCTAAAACATAAATTCTTAAGCCAAGTTATTTTTAATTGATTATAGGCAGTAAAAAATAAAATTACAGTTTACATATTTTAGATTAAATGTGGAGTATTCAATCTATTTAGAAATCGCTGAGGTCTTTAAAAGAATAATTTAGGTCACTATTAGCGTAGAAACTCAGACAGAAAAATTCCTGGTTACAGTAATGAAAGTACATATAAGTTTGCGAAAAAAAGTTTAAATACCTGTGATAAATATAGATTAACTCTTACTTAGATTTGGAATTGGATTCTGTAACGTCAAACAGTTATGCTACAATCATAAATTAACGTTGATACCAATTAATAATACATTTCTTACTTTTAATTACCATTGATAGATGAGATTAGATTTTTATCTATCAAAAAATAAAATTATTTATTCAACAAGTAAAATTATTCTAGGGAATGGTTCAGTAAAGTAACTATTTTAAATATTTTACTTTAAGACTAAAGTATTTTATGAACAGTAATTAAACTAAATGTGAAATAACCAATCCATGTAGATGTAGTCGAGAAGTTTAAATATAATAAGTTAGACTAACAGTCTAATTGTATTTTAAATTATTATGAACGCTAATTTTTTTTAAATTGGTCTACAAATCTACATACACTGAATCAAATCCATCGAAAAAGATATATAACGCCAAATATAATAAAATTATTTTATTACAATGTATTCTTTAAGTTATTCAGTTTGTAAAAACTATTTTAATTAAAAAAGATGATTTTATTATTAAAATATATATATTCGTATATTTCAATAATAAAAGGAAAATCAGTAAGTTATGTACATAGTAAAAATTGAAATAATATTATTTTATTATCGTTCGAAAAAAATATATTTATTAATTAAAACAATATATAAAAGATAATTATCACTGAGCATATAAAAATCGGTAAAATTAAAAATAAAAACAAAAACAAATAAATATTCTAATATCTGAATCATTGTTTCTTAAAAGTCTTTCGTATTATAATCGGATGAGACTACTAGACATCTGTTTATCACATTTAGTAGCCTTTCAGACATACCACAGATGGCTTATCATTATACTATTAATAGTTTGAACGATAAAAGTAGCCGCAGTAATTAAATGACATTCATTTGACATGATAATCATTCGTCAATTTAACCATATCAACTTAACCTACGTCTACTGAGTGATAATATATTTCATCAATCAATTTCGTTTAATATTATTTCTTCTCAAGTGTTTTCTTTTTGAGATAAGCGGCGGTAGCAGTACAGAAGCAAAGCTCCCACTTTAGGGGGATAGAGTACCGCCTCTATAGTTTTCGACCAATAGCGTGCTTGGCGGACGGTCGATAACAATATGGCGGTGTATGAAGTTTTTCGGTGCCAAGCGTTGCTCCATTGCCTCCGACCCTACGGTGCCTGCCGGCTGACTACGATTCAACATCTGGAAAACATCAAAGATCCCTCTTCAAGTCGCGTGTTTAAATAAATTCAAACGACACCATTTATCATCATGAGTATAGCACTACTGTATACGATATAACTACTGTGCATTTACCCATATGATGGCTACTTTTAAGCAATCGGTAAACTTAGAAAATTATGTTGGTTTCTTAAAAGCTAATAAAGTAACCCACTTGTAAGAGAAATTTGTGCGCCTACACAAACGCGCTCGCGCGCGCAAGCACGCACGCACACACACACACACACACACACACACACACACACAAAATATTATGTGGTACATTTTACCACATAAAACATTTGGATTCTTCTTTCTCTTGCTACAATACAATTTTTTTTTGTAGTAATTAAAACAATTCCGTTAACAAACACCCACATTAAAGAGAACCTGAAACTTAATTTTTAAGTTTAATCTACTTCTGCTATTAGATTTAACACATCTAGTGTGTGTACACACTATTACAAACTAAATACTTTATTCGTTATAAAACAATGAAAAAAACATGAAATTTTTATTTTTTACTAGTGCTTAAAGTTAAATAAATTTAAGGTAATTTAAAATTTATTTTATTTAAGCTATTTTCATTCTTTGAATTTAGAAATTATATAGTTAAAACAGCAACTAAAGCGATGTTAATTGGTTGGAATGTCTTAATATTATTTAAGTTAATCTAACTATATGAGACTCAACGCCTATAGTGGGCCTTCGGGTTAGTGTCTTACTAAATCCCCCTTACTGTTGATTACAAAGTCAAAATAATTTTTCAAAGATAGATGAAAAAAATTGTCAGTCATTAGATGTTTTTAATATGAAAAAAAAACTTTTTTAAGCGTTTTTTAATAACCAAACCCTCAATTGTTGTTATCAAATTGGAACTTAATATTGGTAGGCCTACACAGTCTTATCATTGTTTCCCGCATTAACGTAATAAATTATTAAATTGGTCCACGGCTTTCAAAAGGTTGAGCTCACCACTAATCTACACGCTAACTATGCTATTATCAACTGTTAGTTACTAATTTAATATTTATACGTAGGAGAATGCTACGAATTAGCTGTAATTAACAAAAGGTTTTTATAGTTTCCTTTTCCTATTTTTATTATTATTATTTTATCTTTTAAACTTTTGCAATATCAAGTAGCTTTCGCTCGATTATTTTATGATTTAAAAGAATTTTAAATTCTGTTCTTAATATTTCTCATTAATTTATCTAGAAATCAATTTACATTATATATTAATATTTATATATATATTAATATTTAAATTGATAGAATTAATACTTCACATTAATTATTACGAAATGGAAATTAAATGTTGGGGCAGTTAACTTTTTTTACTCAATAGTATATCTACCCATTCTAGACGTGACCAATCTATTGTTATTTACCGATCAAAATCGGTAAATAACAATAGATTATAGTAGATCAAAATATCTGTTTATTTATTCGTTCACATACTACCTCTCTCTCCCCCCCCCTCTCGCTCACTCTCTCTCTCTTATCTGCTTAGCCTCCGGAACTACCGTAAGGTATTACTTCAGAGGATGAATGAGGATGATGTGCGTGAATGTGAATGAAGAGTAGTCATGTACAATCTCAGGTCGACCACACCTGAGAAGTGTGGTTAATTGAAACCCAACCACCAAAGAACACCGGTATCCACGATCTAGTATTCAAAACCTTATAAAAATAACTACCTTTACTAAGCATTCCTAACATAGTTGACTACTGAACAGAAATTCTTCTTCGTTTTGGAGTTTCCCAACGTGAATCTGCAGTTACAGTTCAACGTTCGTTCCGTAGAAAGTTCAATTATGATCTTTCAAGTGACAATAACATTCGTCATAGTATAATCATTTGTAACGGCCGGATGTCAGCATAAAGGGAAGAGTATAGGACGATCGAGGATACGTGAAAAAAATGTTGAACATGTCAAAGAGTCTATCCTGCAAAGTCATAAACAATTTTTGGAAAGCCGGTGGCGAACTAGCAATGCTGGTGATGACAGTGCGGATTTAAGAAAATTCTTTCATATGCGCCGTATTGTTTATAGCTGTTTCAGACTTTGAAGATTAAGCAGTGCTTGTCGACTTCTGAATCGAAATTTTTCAGCATGAAAATGATGACCTTCTTTTTAATATCTTATTGAATAAAGAGTCAACATTTCATCTTAGGGATTTGAATAATGTTCAATTCTGTCTGTTAGTAAATCATCATTACAATGCGAAAAGGATTCTCCAAAATTAAATATATTTCTATATATTCAACGGTAATTTTAAGGGCCGTTCTTTTTCCCTAAAGCAAGTGAAACATGAGTTGCTGAATTTGGATATGCTGCGTACACGGTTCTTTCCTCAACTGCAATATGGACGAGAAAATTTTATTTGACAACCAGATGATGCGCCCCCTCACCGGCATAACTCTATATGGGATCAGTTGAATGACGTTTTCCCCATTTGTAAATAAATCGGTTGAGAAGCACAAAATAATTGTTGACACGTTTTTAACAAAAAGTGAAAACCATTAAAAAGCAGCCAATTCTTATGAAAATTTCTAACAAAAATAAAGTTTATCTCTCATGCAGTCTTCTGCATGAGAGTTATTGAGTAACAGTAATTTATATAAAAATCTAAAGCTCTATTAAAAACACTTAGAATTATGATCGGTATAAACTAAGTGAACGTTATGTACAAACCAGTATTCAATAAACGTTTAATTATAGGTTTTGTATGCTTTACAGATGGTGACACTAAATAGTTCGTATCGGCAATCCCCTTTCATCTATCTCTTCAGAAATAAATTTTGATCTGTGAACAGATTTCAAAAATACTATACAGATTATTCTTAAAACTTTAAAAATGAGCTATTAAAAAAAAATTTGTAGAAAATAAACAACTCATCCACCGGCCTAAATAAAAATAGCCTCTCTCTTCTCTCTTTGTCTGTTTAGCCTCCGAAACTACCGTAAGGTATTATTACTTCAGAGGATGAATGAGGATGGTATTTATGAATGTGAATGAAGTGAAGTCTTGTACAATCTGATTTGTACAAACTGATTTCGAAGTCGAGAGTTCTAAGGTTCAATTCCTAGTAAAGGTAGTTATTTTTATATGATTTTGTGTACTAGATCGTGTATACCAGTGTTCTTTGGTGGTTGGGTTTCAATTAACCACACTTTTCAGGAGCGGCCGACCTGAGACTGTACAAGACTACACTTTATTCACATTCATACGTATGATCCTCATTCATCCTCTGAAGTAATACCTTACGGTAGTTCCGGAGGCTAAACAGAAAAGAAAAGGAAGAAATAACAATAGCCTGGCATGATAGATTTTGAATTTTTTACTCGATTTTAAGTACTTTATTGTAATAGGTTACTTTATTTAATATAATTTGACCTAAGGTTAATATTAATGTTCTGGTGATTATAAGTTATGTGATAATACGAGTATAAATACAGTCGTTTACAAAAATTATGAGTATTAATTTTTCATTGACTGCTATAAATCATATGTAATATTTTCAATAAGTTTGCAGGTTAATCGACCTGATGATTCATTCGGAATTATGAAGATAAGATATCGTATGAGTAAACGGTAAGTCTACAATTAAAAAAATTCTGAAAGATCAATCATTGAAACACAGACAAGTAAGATAGACGAAGAATTTACATATCATATGGCCACTCCTTAAAAAAAAAATCAACAGAACCTTTACGTTCCAATAGATGCACATACTAGATAGTTATGTATTGTGCATTAATATTCGTATTTGTGGGTGTGTGTTTGTGTGCGAACATACGGGCTATAGTATAACTGTTTTTGTTAGGTTTGAGAGAACAAATTACAACAAAGGGGTGTTTTAGGGGTTGGATGCAATGTTAGTAGTCAGCTGATATCTCTTGTGTAAATCAGTTGCTGATTAGGGAGTCACCAGATTACTGTAAGATTTATGACGACTTTATCGTATCTCCACCTACCCGAATGTTCATCCCTTAAAGGGAATACTGCTTATATATTTTTTTGTATATTGTTTACATTTACAAAAAAAAAATTGTATAAAATTATGTTAGATTATATAACATAAACTGTGGAAAAAATCTTATCTCGTACAATCGTTTCATAGAATTTTGATTGCGGTGAATCATTTTTTTAAATATTCTTTTCTCGGTTTATTTTATATGCCATTAATTCATATAATTTTTTTCCTAAATACAAAATATCGAATTGCTGAATTTTTTTGTTAATATGATGTTGATAATTACACTTCTTTTACACCTGAATTAATTTGTATATTATGTAATTTTTTCATTAGTAAAAAAATCTGATGAGGACATTACATGACTTCCTTGAACGCCTATTAAATTATATCTACACATATATAAAGTATATAAAATGTTATTTCATTAATAACTTCTGATATTTTTTCATGTCTTTTTTTATTGTTATTATTAAATTATTATTTATCATACACTTTTTTTCAATCAGAGGTTAATAAGTAATAAATAAAGATATTTCAATTTTAAAAAAAGTTCAAATAAAAGGAGATGAAGTCTGATTCGAGCCGATGCGAACCCTTGTATGATCCAAATATTTCATTAATTAATATTTTATTTGGCTATAACTCTGGAATGAATGAAAAATAAGTACCAATTATGATATATCGTTGAAAAGCTTTCAATGAGAGCTTACTGCAGTTAAGAAAAAATCCAAAATTCAATTTTTTTTTTTAATATTTTGGGCTTTTGTTAGACATTTTGGTTCAGTTGATTGCAATAAAAATGGGAGGTACCCAGTTAGATTTTACAACAGTCCTAAATCCAAAATTTCAACATTCTACGGCTAATCGTTTTTAAGTTTTGTGAGTTATACAAAACTTAAAAACGTACATACATACGGTGTATGTACAGACGATACACCGAAATAAGTCAAAATGGATTCAGCGATGGTCAAAATGGATATTTCCATTGAAATTTGAAAAACGAAATTTTACACTTCGTACAAGGAAATAAAAAGAATAAATCAAACTTAATTGTCAATTAACTCTGCTAATAATATTAATTTAAATAATTCTTACCACAGAAAGTTTATTTCTATAAGATAAGTTCTTAGATAAAATATAACACTACTTTGGAAAGTATATTCTACTAAATATTATACCAACCTCAGAAGAGCAGGGCAAATTTTTACTACTAACTTATGAAAAGAAAATGATTTACAATATTAAATTTACTTGGCCATCTTTTTAAAAATGCTGTAGCCAACCACCTTTCACCATTCCTGATACTACTACCGATGTTATTTATTCTATTAAACATACACTTCAAAGAAGGTGGCAAGACGACTGGACTGCTACAATAAATAACAAACTCCGACACATCAAAGATACTGTGTTGTCATGGGACTCTTCATGAAGAAAACTTTCCTGAGAGGAATTGATCCTCTGCCGATTAGGATCCTCTGCGTTTAGGACATAGCAGAGCTACTAATTGATATCTGATGTCAGCAGAAAATGCAGCACTCTGCGTACGATGCGAATACCGCTTGTCTGTGCACTAAATTCTTGTGGATTGCATACGTTATGCGGTCTTACGTCGTAAATTATATTACATAGGGAAATACGCCGCAACCTAGGCAAAGATAAGAATGTAGTAGATCGGTTACTGTTACTTCTAATAAATATCAATATACTACATAAAATTTAATTTAACGAGTCATACATTTTTATTTTATTTTGGTATTCTCATTGATTGTATATTTTATCCTAATGGTTACGTTTCTTTTATTATTTAATTTTAATTTTGATTTTATCATAATTTTCATCTTCGTTTTAATATTATTTTTTTGATATTTTTGATATCCGAGAATGGAATTTTTTTGTTGTTGTTTTGTCCCGGGTGATTATAACGCAAAAGCGCGGTTTCGCCTAAAAAAAGAGTTTGATATAAATACCGCATGACTTCATTGTATGCCTATTAAATTACGTACGCATATTTTTTTGCTGCAATTCATTTAAACTTATTTGATTTGAAAGTGAAATATGATCCTTCAATTCTTAATAAAGCGGACAATTACACAAAAAAATGACCCTAAAAATTTCCGTAGTGTTTTATATTAGTTTATGTATTAATTTTTGTTTCATGTCGCTAAAGAAGATATGTGGTATAAGTGAAAACGTGTCGGATCTGTAACCATGCAAACATCAATTAGAATACGATTCATGTACATATTTTTTTTAACATTTTTTTAAAATTTAAATGTATCGATTTATTAATAATTATTACAATAACATTATTGTTGTTTTTTTTAGTTATTAATAATTATTATTTTTTTTAAATTTATAATAAAAAACCTTTGAATTAAAATAAAAAGTATATAACATTTTATTTCATTAATAACTTTTGATTTTTTTTCATATTTTTCTTTTGTATTACTCTCTTCTAATAGGACTCAGCTCGGAACCATTTTACATATTACTTCGAGCCAAGTCCTCCTATTCTAGCCTGAGAAGACCGCCACCTAGTTCCCATCTGGTTCAGTACGATCCAGGTAACCCTTTTGGTCCTTGGAGATGATGCTCTTGGCATATTGGACCACACTTTCCCTGTTGCTCAGATTCCGGAGCATCGCTGCAACCGCATTATAGGATTGAGGCGATGCTCAGGTGACACTTGGTAATGCACTGGGACTCAGTGCATTACCAAACAAAGAACATAAAACAATAATATACATAAAATGTTTTTTTAAGATATCTAAAAGCAAAACAATAATAAATCTCTGAAAACCCCCTTCTTAAGTCTCTAATACTGATGGAGAACCAAAAATTAATAAATATGTAACATGAAAACAAAATATATTTCAGTAATTAAATTCTTGGATTAGTTCATATCAATAGTTCCAGATTATCCGGCAGAAATCAGCTAGTAAAAAGTCCAGCTACTAATCTCATGACGATTCACATTTTACCGAGGATAAACTTTTGTCTAAAAGAATAACTTTCAACGTGGAACTGACACCAGCAAAATGTAATATGTCCTCCTCTTTTTTTATTATGCAACAAACGCAGTTGTGTTGATTATGTGTATGAATATTCATTTAAATAAATCAGTTCCGTTTTTTTTTATTACAAAAACCACAACAAAACTGACTTTTTCATAAAATTAAAACCATTGAGTTTTTTGAATAGCTAATCTACAGTCATATAAA
Source organism: Zanna intricata (assembly GCA_010016005.3). Taxonomy (NCBI): domain Eukaryota; kingdom Metazoa; phylum Arthropoda; class Insecta; order Hemiptera; family Fulgoridae; genus Zanna; species Zanna intricata. Next base: position 12,337 of record JAAAKQ030112710.1, read on the forward strand.
AGACTATTCTTTATCTCATCAAGCTTTCTATTGATAAAATTCATAGTCTAAAATTTTGCCTTACCATAATAAAAAAAATTGGTTCACTTTAACCTAGTCATTAAAATTTTTTTCTTATTAACTCTTTAAAAAAATATTCGGATAACTTATGGTAACCAAATACTTTGTTGAATGTATTTAAATGCAATGACGATAGTGCAAGAAGATATAAAAAATTCAAATTTGTAAATGATTACAATAGTTTGGAGAATTTTTGGACAAGTTGAAAATAATTCTAATGTTTATAAGAAAATTAAAAAAAATTGAATGAACAACACATGACTTCCTATTAAATTACATGTACACATTATTTTTTTTTAAATGAAAAGTACATAAAATTTTATTTCATTAATAACTTCTGATATATTTTCATATTTTTTTTTATAGTAAAACTATTTTTTACAATCAGAGGTTAACAATTATTAATAAATCAAAATATTTAAATTGAAAAAAAAAGTGATTGAAATCGGATTTGAACCGATGTGCCTTCCCCTTGTAAGATCCAAATACTTCATTAATCTTAATTTTTATTGGCGATAACTCTGGAATTATTGATATATCGTTGAAAAGCTGCAATGAGGGTTTATTACCGTAGTTAAGAAAAAGTCTAAAATCCATACTTTTTGGATTTTGGGCTTTTCTGGACCCTTTTGGTCCAGTCAATTACAATCAAAAGGGGAGATGCACAACTACATGTTATAACAGTCCTAAATAAAAAATTTCAACAGTCCACGGCTAATTGTTTTTGAGTTATGCGAAATACATACGTCGTACATTACGCCGAAACTAGTCAGAACGGATTCATGATGGTCAGAATGGATATTTCTGTCGAAATCTGAAATCGAAATTTTTCACGATCACAATACTTCTTTTACTTCATACAAGAAAGTAAAAAAAAAAATTTCTAATGTAATTTGTAATTAAATATACATTTAATTTGCATATGATATAAATTACATTTAAATGTAATTGTGGTTCTTTTACTCCCAATAAGCGTGGTAAGAGATGCTTGCTATTCCTGAGAAGAGAAATGTTATATCGTTTACAGGAATGACTTATGTTCCTGTCAAGATTAACGCAACGGTTAGTTATGATGTATGACAGATAGTAATGAAATCTTTTGTAGTATGATATCACTTATCAAAACTTAGGAAGGGGTATACACATAGATGTGCAGTACTGTTAGCAGTGGAAATAAGCGCAGTAAGGTGGATAGTGCACCACGACAGGAAGTTGCAAGAAGGCATACTTATTCTATCCACATCCAATACGTCAAATAAGCTTTGCAATCTGTAATGAGTAATACATTTAAGTCAAGGTCCTCCTTTAACTATAGGTTTAATCAATCTGTTCAATATTAACCGCTGATATAAACAAAATAGTGATAATTTTTCAGCAGGAAAATTCTTTTAAAGTCGAAATGTAAGTAGGAATAAGTTATTATCTCTAAATATGCCCCAAAAATAGTTTCTGGTTCATGCATACTTCTAGTGGTTAACGCGACATCACAAATCAGCTGATTTCGAAGTCGAGAGTTCTAAGGTTCAACTCCTAGTACAGATAAAAATTTTTATACGGATTTGAATACTAGATCGTGGATACAGGTGTTCTTTGGTGGTTGGGTTTCAATTAACC
>JAAAKQ030112721.1:0-14010 GCA_010016005.3 Zanna intricata
TCATTTTTTTGATTTTTAAATAAAATTTTTTGTATTTATTTATTTATTTGGGACCAATCTTGTTTTTTTTTTCTTTTTTTTTTTTTTTTTTTTTTTTTTTTCTTTTTTTTTTCTTTTTTTTTTAATTAGAGTTTCCTTCTCGTACTTTAATTAAACTTTTTTTCTATAAAATGTTTAATTTTAAAATAAAGGTGAACTTATTTCACTTATTACTTTTAAAAATCCAATCTGCATTAATAAGTATAATTACACGAATATCCCCGTTCCCGGGACGATTACGTAAACGAAGGTGCATTCGTGTTAAAAAAAAAAAATAAGGTAAAAAAAAAATGACCTTAATTAAAGTTTTTTTTTGTTATTTACTTATTCATTTTTCCCATTATTATGTGTATTTTTTTATTATAAGTTGTTTTATTTTTATTTTTTTTTTTTTTTATTCTTTAGGATGTCATACATTCTAAAAAATTTAACTGTTTTATGACAGCAGTTAAAAAATTAAATTTAAATATAAATTTATTAATATTCTATTGTCATTTTATGATTTATTATCACAAAAATTTAATAATAATGAAGAATATCATTAATCTTGATATTTTATTAAAATATTTATATAAATATATTTTAATGCAAGGTGTATGAAAAAGAAACAATTATTTTTAAATAAATATAAAAAAAATTAATAATCTTATATTGATTAACTACAACAATTTTTAGGATATTATAGCTTTTTAGAATAGCTTTTCTATTGCTTATTAAATAAAATAACTTTAGGTTTCAAAAATCGTGGCTTGATATCAACATATGTTTAACTAGGTAAAAAGAGATTTTTTCTCAACTTAAAGGATTATTTAAAAATGTAAGATTTATTTTCCTCAATGATTTTGTGAGTGCGCGCGCGCGTGTGTATGGGTGGGTTTTAATGTATATGATTTCTTCCAATTTATATTTTTTATTAAATTAATAGCTTTTACCTGGTGAAATGTTCAGATAAAATTTCAAGGAATACTTTCAGAAATTTCATCTTTTCTGGATAGGGAATAATTTCTAAACGGTGAATGCTGGAAAATACTGCGGGGTTGACAACCGTATTGTTGGGCGTTGGTTTCAAAGAAAAAGAGAGAGCCATTTTGTGTGTGTGTGTGTGTGTGTGTGTGTGTGTGTGTGTGTGTGCATGTGTGTTGTGTAGTGAAAGAGCGAGATGTATATGAGACATCGTAGCTAGCTGGCATTGTCCGGGCAGCCAGTTTAATTACCGCACTAACGAAGGCGGCCATCTGGCTATTGTACCATGCGCCTTATCGCAGAACTTACCTTTGTTTATATTCGTCTCTCGATCATTCCTTTTTATGATTTTAATTAAAGATCCTCTGTTTGTACAACTACAAATCTGTTAGCTTACACAAGCTGAAGCTGCTGTATTAGCAAACATTATTTAACCGCTCGGCCTGGAGCGTGATCAGAATCGTTAGGGAACGAGTAATTAATTAGATAAAAATATGATTAGTTAAACAATTTATGATAGTATGCAATAGTTAATAACTCTAATTCTGTACAGATAAATTTTAAAAAAAAATTTTAATTTAATCCACTTTACAAAAGAAAACACAATATTCCGATGCTTGTGTATGTTTTTGTTGATGCTCACAAACTAGCACACACACACACACACACACACACACACACACATATATATACATCCAGCTCTTTGTGAAACATAATATGTAAATTAGAAATTTTTCCTTTTCAATAACTCATCTGGTTAAACAAACGCCTTCATTCGTATCTGTCACTAGTAATTTATAAATTTTAGCTAATCAGTAATTACTTAAACGCTCTCTGCTATACCTTTTCTGTTGTTATCGTATTCTCAATTTGTTTAGAAAATAAACAATTTATTTAGTAATAAGAAAAAATAAACAAACATGAATGAGTTCTGGTTCTACCTTTCTCTCTTTATCTGTTTAGCCTCCGGAACTACCGTCAGGTATTACTTCAGAGGATGAATGAAAATGATGTGTATCTAGTTCTACTTTTTTTTTTTTTTAACCTCCGGAACCACAATTAAGTATATCTTCAGAAGGATGAAATGAATGAATTGTAGCGTGTGTGAAAAATGCCATGCCTGACCAGGATTCGAACCCGGGACCTCTGGATCTGGTTCTACCTGGTTCTGAATATATGAACTTACTTTCTGTGATGTTTCTTGTGCCGACGTATGAGTCTAATGACGAAAGAGAGAAGGAAAAAATAATTTCTTGTCCCAAAATCAAACAAAGAACTCTCACGATACTAATACTTGCCTTGATTTATTTTATCCCGAAACTATTTAAGTAATGATTATTATTCAAATATGATAAAAGTAAATTATTTAATTATTAACATACATATTTGAAATTATGGTATTTTATTAACAGGTGAATACGTAATTTTTTTTTTTTTTTTCAAAATATAAGGCGCTCCAAAATACTTCATTCATACGCATTAAGTAATTATTATAATATTATCTTAGACGAGTTATATTAGAAAAAGCTGGCAAAAAAGTTGTAATACTTTCCTGGCATTGGGTTTTCATTCTTATATAGTGAAAGGTACAGTTACATGAAAGATACGTGAAAGAAATGATACATGAAAAAAGGTTAAAAAATTCAAAAAATGTAATTTTTACTTTTTTCTGCTTCCCCGCCCACAAATTACCACCCTGAGAAATTTTATAATGATTATTTATATTTTTAGAGAGTTACGTTTACTATACTAAATGGATTTTTTTTTAATCTACTGAAAAATGTATAACCATCAAAAAGTTACGTTAAAATTTCTTTTTATTGGAAAAGGGAATGAATTATGATAAGTCTTTTTGTAATATTATTATTAAAAGTTAAAATAAACGAAATGACCTTAAAAAATTCAAAGAATTGATATTATTAAACTTTTATCAGGCTCCCCGGCCCAAAATATTGCCCCCAAAATATATTTTTCGTTGGATCACTTGCACTACTACTATGCTTAGAAAGATATCAAAAATTTCGATTCAAAAATATGTATTAAAAAAAAAAATTGCTTTTTTCGATTTTTGGGGGAAAAGAAAGAGTTTTTGGTAATTTTTTTTTTACTCCTAAGATATTTTAATGCTCAATACGCATGAACTGAAAGCTTAATATAAAGTGGGGTTATGTTTGCAAAAATTTTGAAAAATCGACTCCATAGAAATTATTTACCTCTCAAGAGATATTAACATCAAACTTTTACAAAGAAATTTACCCATATACATCCGTCTCTGTGCTAAATTTCATAAAAATCGGTTTATTTAGTCAAGAGTTATTAAGGTTCAAACAAGCCAACACATGACATAGTATTATTTTCTTACTTTTTCCGCTTCCCCCACCCCCTTAAACACCTGCCAAGAAAAATTTTATATCCAAAAACAATTAATGTTACTTTATTACAGTAAGTATTAAATAAAGCAAAAAAAAATTTCTAATTCAATTTTTACCAGCAAAACGGATCAACTTTGTTACAATATACAATTTTAAATAAACAAAAAAATGTAAATAACATATGTTTATTAATGTATTTTAAGTTAAAAAAAAAATTAGTTTTATTTATCAATTACTTTGTTGTTATCAAATTATTATTTAGTTAAAAATAAAAGTAACGCATAATGACATAACAAATATTTTACAAAAGATCAAAAAAATGTCATTTTTATCTTGCCTCAAGGTGAAGAAAAAAACTGATCGGGACATGCAGAAAGGAAATTAAGGACGAGGGTAATACCAAAATAAAAGAGAGAGGGACGGAAAGAGATACCGAAGCTCAACGTCCACGATAGGCAACCGCGTGTCCACTTTGGAAACTACTACATTTTCAACAAACCTTTTTCTCTTTATCGTGTTATTCTGTCATCTCACTCACTTCCGGTCACCTACAGCGATAACACATTTAAACACCAAATACTTCTTTGCTTTTCTCCATCATCTATGTAACATCATTGTAAAGAAAAAGCCTACGTATTAAACAATTTATTGATCTTTTTTATATTTTTCCACAGCCAAGCCTAATATTTATAATGATAAAAATTAAATTATTTACTTTTATTTTGTCATTCATAAAATAATTAATTATATTTTTCTTTTTTTTTTAAATTTTAATGTAATATTACTTTTAATTATATTTATTAATAAACTAAAGATTTACTAATCGACAAGACGAGGTGCATATTCGGAGAATTTACAAACTACTGCTACATACAATCACGTTGCAGTGGTCTAGTACGGTAAAGCAAATGCAACTTCTACCTTGAGATTAGATGCAGTTTTAAATATTACTGTCTTTCTGTATGGACCAGATGCATATAATGACAGGGTTACATAACATTATATTATATATTGTAGCGTATGTAAAACTAAAGGCGGGTCCCCCCCCCCCTGCAAGCTGCCTCTAATTGTCTCCTCAACATCACTTCTATAACTCGGCGTGCGGAACACTTGTTATTGGTTGCCACAAAAGTAATGTGTACTTGCTATTTAAAAAATAATTTTCATAAATAACATCACCATGTCAAAGAAAATCATAACATAGTTTGTAATAAATAAACAACTCATTTCATTTACTTTTGTATTGAATCATTGTTTCTGTTTATTTGTAAAAAAAAACCTTAATTTAAAATACTTTCAAAAAAAACCATAATCATAAAATAAATAAATTACTTCATATACATGTTGAACAAAATATTTAGTATAAATAATTTTATTTGTAATAACAAATTATCAGAACAGATTTCGTTACTAAAATAGTACGTCATAATTGAATACGGTGCGAGTTATTGCAATTTAATGGATGTGACATTTGGAATACACTGCTTTGGCTGCTGGTGCGAGGAAAAGTCGCTGAAAAGTGTTAGGAGCAGAGGAGGGGATACTATAGGGCCTTGCAGACCAGCCTTCAGGTATTACATACATTATAGTTTTTATTTATATTAAAGAATGGTCACTTTAATTTCAATGTTTAATAATATATCATCAGTTTTTCTTCTGCTTAATTACGGCTATTTTTGTATAAATAATGAATTTTATCTTTTTTTCCGTTATTTTGTGATACGTGCAATTGTTTTCTTAGTCAACATTGTTTAAATCACAAGCATGATGAAGGTACGTGGTATTAAAAAAAGTTAATACAAGTAAATAAAGTCTAAACTTGTTAATCAATTGTTTTGGTTTTTCAAGTAAAGATATTATGACGAACAGAGGCGCATGAGTAATAGAATTACTAAAATGTTGAAATAGGCGTGTAGTTATAGCTAAGCATAGTAGTAGAATAGTTAAATGTGTAGTTAAGCATTATGTAATTTGTAGTCTTGTTATTACTACAAAAACAATTATTCTCTGATCTTTTCAGTGGAAATTGTTACAGGTTAAATTGGTTTAGGACAGTATTATGGTACTACTCATCGTTTAATTATTATTATTATTATTGTAGTAAATTAATATAAAAATATTATTTTGTTTCTTATTCCGCAACGATATCCAACTAGTTCCGATTGGTAGGCCTAATTATTACTCTCAGCATTAAATATAACACCCTGAATTACGATACCGCGTTACTGAAAATATTTACTTAATTAAATTATTGTAATTAATTGCAGGTGAAATTTATTTCGTTTATAAATACAGTAATGTCAATTTATTATTTTTAATTGTGTTATTACCGTAATCAGAAAGAAATTAAAGTTTCCAAAAAATACAGTAACCTATTTTAAACAACATTTCTTATTTCGAACGGATTGATAAGTAGTATGTTACTTTGTTCAGTAGGAGTATGCCTAGACTTTACTGTTGTGTTATATCTCCATCTCTGCCTATAGTCAAACAAAATAATAGTATTGTGATCGTCAACGAACATGAACTTCGCCTTTGTCGACTTGTATCGCCTCCAATATTGTAGAATAACATATAATTTTGTATATTTAACGCTAATTTGTCGGGGTTAGCGAGTGTAGGTTATGTTTGGTTAGGTTATGATAATCTTCTCTTTTTCTGTTTAGCTTCCGGAACCACCGTAAGTCATTATTTCAGAGGATGATATGTATGAATGTAAATGAAATGTAGTCTTGTACATTCTCAGGTTGACCATTTCCGAGTAGTGTGGTTAATTGAAACCCAACCATCAAAGAACACCGGTATCCACGATTTAGTATTCAAATCCGTATAAAAGTGACTACCTTTACTAGGATTTGAACCTTAGAACTCTCGAAATCAGCTGATTTGCGGGAACGAGTTAGTGTATGTAGTTAGACTACATTTCATTCAAATTCATACATATCATCTTCATTCATCCTTTGAAGTATTACCTTACAGTAAGTCTGGAGGATAAAATAGAAAGAGAAAGAAAAAAAGATTCTTCAATAGTTAACCGCATTTTAACAAACAGAAACACACTATTACGCGACTTTATTTAAAAACCAATAATAGACACAGGTTCGCAATACACAAATATGCAGGCAATAAACAGTCCTATCCTCTCCAGCTCCAGTCATATATTATTTCCACGTTATTTTCATTTTTTTATTTCATATTCCACATTATTTTACCCATCTCACAATAATATATGCATTTTATTAAAAATATATTTTTAGTATAATCTAATGAGTGATGGGGCCTCTTTTAAATTAAAAAGCTCTATTTTTATTAGTATTTTTGTTATTAGTATTTTTATTAGTTAATGACCTTGCAGTAATTTAATTTACCCCCCAGTTTTTTTTTTTAAATTATAATTAATTTGTCTTGATATTAAACTTTTTTGAATTAAAAAAGATTAAATAACTACGTTTCTGACTTGTAATAGATTTATTTAAAAATGATTGAGAATTCAAAGTTGATTTAACAAAGGAAATTCCAATTTTGACTTATTTTCAAAGATGTTTGCAAAGTATTTCTTAAGTATATTTAATAAAGTATTTCTAAATATGAACTACATAAGAATCATACTAATGTATAAACAGAAAAATTTCATTTAAATACATATAGAAGAAAATGTATTACTTATACCCCAAGGATGTTATGATTACAACAAGCAATTTAAAACTAATTTGTTAAGGAAAATTGCTCCTTTCTATTAACATCGTGATTCTATGCATCATGCATCTAATTGCCACATGGAATTCTAGATTCATGTACTTTGTTATTCCTACAAACTAAAATGCATTAAACTAATTGCATTTAATAATTCATTCTTGTTTAATCATGTAATGTTTCATAGTTAAACTTTATCCTTTTACTGCTATAAAATTCTCAGTTTATTTATTCACAAATATTCATTGACTTTACGTGTTTATATTTACTAAATGAGCTTATTTAACATTAATTTAAAATAAAACAAGATTTTCTTAACCGTGATGGTACGTTTTCTATTTTAACCGCAATAAACATAAATTATAATAATAATAGGAATCCGATTATTAAAAATAAATAAAGGATTAAAATAAATTATATTATTTTTATTTTCTAATTTTTACTTCCTTGTACGGAATAAAGGAAGTATTGTGATGCAAAAAAATTTCGGTTTTTAGATTTCAAAAGAAATATTCATTGTGACTAGATATGGCATGACACTTCTGTGCGTACGTACATATCTCGCAGAACTCAAAAACCATTATCCGTAGGATGTTGAAATTTTAGATTTCGGACTGTTGTAACAACTAGTTGTATACCCCCCTCTTGATTGCAATATATTGAAGGAATAGTGTTTAAAAAAGCCCAAAATCCCAAACAATTTGGATTTTAGATTTTTTCTAAACTGCAATAATAAGACCTCATTGAGAGCTTTTCAACGATATATCGTACATAACCCCCAACCCCCCTCCGGACGCACATACGCCCGGAATAAACTAAGAACTACACAAACCCACGAACGCGAAAGATTGTTGTTCGAACAGAGCCTAGCAGAAAACTTGCAGAAAGGGCAGACATAACGAAGAAGATGCTAACCTTCTCCTAATCTACCACCCATTTTTCTACCGAAGTTTACAATTTACTTCAGCCATAACATGCTACTCCCTCCGGAAAGGGAGAAGCATTGCTTCTGCCAAATATTAGGGCCCCGAAAAGCGTATTCCTGCCAGTTCAAAAGGCGCCGGCACCGAAAGGACTTCATTGGACGGACTGAACGGGAATCACGCCGGGAGCAGTAGGCTTTGCAGGCCCGGCCTCCTGAATTCAGCCCCAGTATTTCTCCAAACTTGCAAAGGAACGAAACTCAAATAACGAATCTATCCATAAACCAAAACAGTAATCTAAAACGGCCAATTAAAAACAATGACCCGACCGATACTAGAAAGACACAGCAGCAAGGGGCATCATCCCAGGCTCTGCAGATTGTAGGGAGGAAACGTAAACTCTCACCACCCTTGAGTTCCGTTCCGTTCCTCGTACATAAGTAGTACTTATTTCAATGGTTCCACAGTAATAGCCAAATAAAATTTTAATTAATGAAATATTTGGGTCTTACAAGAGAAGGCACATCGGTTTCGAATCAGATTTCATTTCCTTTTTTCTTTTTTTTTTTTATTTATTTACTTTTTTTTTACTTTTTTTTTTAATTTAAATATATTGATTTGTTAATAATTAACCCGTGATTGTAAAAAAACATTTACAACAAATAATAATTCAATAACAATAAAAAGAAGACAAAAGATCGGAAGTTATTTGTAAAATAGAATTTTATGTATTTTTTAAAATGTGTAATTTAAGTCATTATTACGTGTATATATAGTAGAATTGGTGAAACATCTGATTTAATATTAATTGAGAATTATAATTTAGAATCGTATTATTTTTTTTTTTATTTTCGTTCAAGAAAGTCATGTAATGACATCAGATTTTTTTTTTTCATAGGAGGTTATGATGCACTGTACTCGTGCTGACTCCAAAGCATCAAATTTTTTTGCTTATTTTTTAACTTAATCTTAGGATTAACAAACATATTTAATACATGCTAATCTGTTTTTCATATATCTAATTTTTGTCTTTCTCTACAGTATTTTCATCATATATACTTTCTCTTAGAATCGAATTAAACCTGGATTAATTACCCAGCAATGTATTTGTTTATTAAAAGATTATTCCACAACTTTCTTAACGACCTATTCGTCTTAAGAGCTCTTTATTTTTAATTTTGTCATATCACCTTATTTTCAACACTTTCCTACAATACCAGATCAAAGACTTCTGTGTATTTTCATATTATCTACATTTCAATACTACACAGCAGTATATTGTATGTAGATATTTTTAATAATATCTAATCCTTACACCACTAGTTGGTAACAGTAAAGAGTTATTTTCTATACATCAACGTTGCTTGCTCATATATTTTAACTATAACGTAACATAACTAATAATATACCGGGTGATTCAAAAAGGAATTCACATATTTAAAAGCATATAAAAAGTTTTTTAGATAACTTACGGATTCGGTTGTACTCTCATTTCATAGCAAAAAATAAAACAAGTTTTGACTCTCGTAGGTCATTAATACCAAATTCGGTCACCAGCGGTGTTGTCACCATCAGAATTGTTAAAAATAATGCATATGTTTACTTGTGCGGAACGTGCTCGCTGTATCTAGAGAGTACGGTAGGGAGCCTCCTAGTAGGCTTACAATTTACTCCTTACACCAAAGCGTTGAGACAGGTCGTTCTGTTAAACATACAAAATCATCTTAACGTCCACGCATCCCTGAAGCTTCTGTAGTCATAAAAAGCTTTGCACGTAGTTCGAATTAATTAACTCGATGTGAGACTGACATTCCACAAACGACTATTTGGCGCGTATTACGTTAGCGATTAAACTAATCGTGGTCATATAAACTAATCGTGGTTCAATACATTACAGATAACGACAAAGTTCCTGTTTTCTTGTGGAAATGATGGATAGAATTGCAGACAACGATACTTTTTTAGACAATGTAATTTTTAGTGATGAATCAACGTATCACATAAGTGGCAAGGTGAACACCCATGATTGCTGAATATGGGGTTGCGAAACCCCTCATGAAACTTTGCAGCACATTCATGATAGCCCTAAATAAAATGTTTTTTGTACCCTAAGCAAATATAGATTCACCTTCTTATAGGAGACAACAGTAAATGGTATACTTAAATATTTTCTAATTCCTCATTTAGACGATGATGACCAAGATGGACGCTATTACTATTCGCAAGAAGAGGCACACTTCACTACCATATAGAAGTCCGAGATTTTCTTGATACTAAATTCCCAGGTCGGTGGAGTGTTTGTAAAGGTCTAATCGCATGGCCATCTTGTTCCCCAGATTTGACCTAGCTAGATTTTATCTTGTAAGGTTATATTAAAGATTGGGTTTACGTAGACCTTTTCCTGCTGATCTTGTTGAGCTAAGATTTTGAATTGACATCGCGGCCTAAATGGCTGGCTATAGCTTGGAATGAAATAGACTTCAGATGGGATTTACGTTGCATTACAAACGGAAGCCATTTCTAATGGCTAGAAAAATGAATCTTGGGTGACAAACTTAATGTGTTTTTCTATCAAATGAGATCTCAATCGAATCTGTAAGTTTTCTCAATTAATTTTTGTATGCTTTAAAGTTGTGAAATTCTTTTGGAATTATTCTTTTACATTACGTTCGCTTTTCTTAATAGTTAGTTCCTGGTTAATTCTCTTACTGTTATCCTTACTTTCAAACTGAATTTCTCTCTAAAAAATAAATCAATACAATTCAGTATTACTTTTCAGTTTTATTTTCCGCTAAAAACTCAATATCAACATCGAATTTTTCAAAAAATGTTATTTTCTTTCCACGGTTAGTTATTTCATCGTTTATCTTTCAACTCTTATATTGGTTTTCGTTCAGAAATTGAGAAGCAGTGGAAATTTTTGTCTCACTCCTTTCTGAATTCATCTTTTACTGTTATCAATGGTATCTGATTTATACATCAACATCGTATTTTTGACAAAAGTCAAAATCGTTTTTCGACTTTTATTACAAAGTAGTTTGTAAATAAATCTTTTTTAAAAACTTTTAACCATTTGAGTTCGTTCTGTATTATAAAATATTGAAATATAATAAATTACATATACATGATGAAATCTATGAATTTATGGGATGTCAAAAGTTTTGATATAGTCTCATTTTTAATGATAAACCTCGATATAAAAAAATCATGCCGTCTTATCTTTTTCACTGAAGGAGAAATCAATTATTTTTAGATGACCTTTTATTTCTGAAGATATTTTGTTCCAATTTTTTTTTTATTGGAATTTACACGTATCTTTTTAGAATTTAATTTATTCACTTTGTATGTTGGTTAACTACATTTTTACTACATAAAAAATACAGGATTAAAAAAAATTACTGAAATAATAAAATTTTAAAATTTTTCAAGGAATTCTAGCAGCTACGGTTATAACCCTTTTAATTGTAAGCAATAACAGCCGTTCAATTATTCAAGAGTCATTTTCTGATTTATGGCGACCATGGCTAAAAAAAAAAAAATATAAAAAAGCACTTATTCTAACATAGAAAATATCACGAATAATTGTTCACATTTTCACACTTTTTAAGAAAATAAAAGTTTTAGATTAAGTAACCGTATCTAAGTCTTCTTTTTCTGATAAACTAAATAGGTTTTGACTTATTTTATATATATTAGTTTATTTTATACTACATTACCCATATACGTTGTATATAAATAAATTTTTAGATATTTAATTTGAATATAATTCAAATTATTAATTTAATTTTCCAATAATTTATAATAAAAATAATTTTTACTTATATAACAAATAATATATTAATGGAATTTACCATTAAAAAAATCTTAGGTTTTATTAAAAATTTCTACTTTATTTTTTTTTGTACAAAGTTTTATTTACAATAAATTTTATTTTAAAAAATTATAAATAAATTACAAAACTTGAATGAGAAAGTTTTCAATGAAATTTCTCAAAGAAGAATCCATTTAAGCAAAGATATACGTTATTTGTATATGAACAATATATCACAAAGTGAGAAAAGATAAAAAAAGTAAAAAAGAACATAATCAACAATTCTGAAAATATAGTGATGAGACAAAAGTTAACAACAATACCCAAAGGAAAAACCTCCTACGTTATGCATCACACATTATCTCCTATATCCAAGACATGGACCCGTTTCAAGCAGTTTTTATACTCACTGTTATCCAAAAAGTTCAAAGCAAGATGGTTTTTATGGTTGTTAAACCGTAATTTTTATCGAACTAATCTGTTGAATTTCTTTATGAACATATTGCAACAACAGATATTAATGAATCTCGCTGTTCCTAACAAACCAAGGTTCCTCTATTAAGCTATTTAATTTATTCTAAAACCACTGACTAATTCCAACGTTGCTTTTACTTATGTTCCTTAAAGTTGAATATCATAACCAGTTTTAGAAGAACTTTACACAATAATTGTTTGATAACAATACATCTGTTTAAACTTAATGCTCGGCTGTTTTCTTTTTTTCTTACGTGATGTTTCCCCTTGACGACAATACAGATGTAAACCTAGATACATTATATGACAGCATAGGAAATAAAAATGCCAACCAGGTGGACTGGTGAGCAACCTTCTTTCCTCATTGTAAATGTTATATAATTAGACTTCACACGATTAAATTTAATTTTCTATTTAGCTAACTACCCGTTGAATTGATTCACTTCAAAGCATAATTTACCTGAGGCTAGTGTTGCGACATTGACGACCTCCAATATCATCCTGTCATCAGCAAACGAGGCAAAAAACGACACCGATGCAAGATGGAAGATCCACAGTGTAGATAGACAATATTTCTTTTCTTCTAAACATCTGGGGATGAGACTGACAACTTTATAGGTTTTTTCTATAGGCGAATGATCACCCCAGAAGCGAAACTTATGGTCAAGCATAATATGTTCTTCCACTAAAATAGGTTTCATTTAAAGAAAGTCTCTCGAAGAATTTAGTGAGAAGAGGTAATTGTTTAATAGATTATATAAATTTTTAAAAATTGGTGGAATAAAAAAGTTTTTTATTCCACCTTACCAGCACAAAGATGTAATTTTTACTCTTCTCAAGATCTTTCGGTATTTTCGTTCTTAAATCATCATTAGGAGATTAAAATATTACAAGTTAAAAATTAAAATCAGCCTGCAGTCATGATTGATTGTCAACAATATAATCCGGATATACTAGAGTAAATACTGGAATCTTGTAGGGCTGTTAGAAATCACCTCGTACTCTGGCATACCCGTTTTTGGAATAATTAATCGCGATTTATTATCATAAATGGAATTATTATATCGAAAACATCTGAGTGGGAGGAATCTGCCATTCAATCAGATTTAAGTGATAATCTTCCTTTCTTTGACAGTCGTAAATTAATTTCCTGAGCGGAAGGAACCTTCCACTCAGATGATAAATAAGTATTCATGCGAAAAGAATTGGAAAGAAAACAGAGTCGTAGAACTAACTACCACTTTTCAATTATTTCGTGTGTAAATTACAAAGAAAATGAAAGCTTTTGAGCAATTTACGGACTTATTTTCTTGAGCTATTTAAAAAAAAAAAAACGCTTTATAAAGATAATACAAGTAAATAAATAAAATTTTGAAATAATGTTTGAGGGTAAATACCATTTTGAGGGAAATTATAATTATAAATGTAAACTTATAAACTTCAAGAAATTAATCATCTCTAAATCAATTAATCTGTTAAAAGAAGTAATTTTATCTATATTTCCACGGCATTTCTAAGTTAAATCTATAACTAACTAAATAATTATTACTTAAGTAAGTAAAACGGATAATAATTACGATTATGATTAAGATTTATGATTAAGTGCGGAATAAGTTTAACTTACTACGCCACGGAGATCGATATTATTATTATTTTTTTTTTTTTTTTTTTTTTTTTTTTTTTATATGGGCATCGACTGCTGTGGTCATTAGCCCTCGTCACATTTTTAAATTAA